>KZ505637.1:1246555-1344055 GCA_002844005.1 Limosa lapponica baueri
AAATAAAATTGTGTCTGGATTCAGAGACTGGGCACCCGGGTAAGCTTTCTGTTGACTTTGCCTGCAAACCTATAGCGGTGTCTGCCGTATTCGTTCCTCCCCTCATGGCGGGCCCTCCCGGCCTCCCTGCCCCGGGCCGTGCTGACGCCGGGCTGTGACTACGCCCCGCTGTTCCCTAAGCAGCCGCCCAAGGGGACAGGGACGGGGACGGGGACGGACCGGCCGCCTCACTCGGTCGCTCCCATAGCACAGCAATCGCTTAGAACGGATCCGCGGTTCTGACGCCGGGCTGTGACTACGCCCCGCTGTTCCCTAAGCAGCCGCCCAAGGGGACGGGGACAGGGACGGGGACGGGGACGGACCGGCCGCCTCACTCGGTCGCTCCCATAGCACAGCAATCGCTTAGAACGGATCCGCGGTTGTTCGCTGTAGACAAGCAGGAAAAAGGCGGGCAGGGCAGCTGACTTACACAGCAGCCCCGGCAGCGGGCGGCTCGCCCGGGCCTACCAGCGCGGCCGCCCTGCCCTCCATAGGCGTCCCCCGCGCTGCCTCCGCTGCCGCGCCCTCCGCGCCGCCCTCACCGGGCCGCGCCCGGCCCTCGCCGCCCCGGCAGGCTCCCAGAGCCGCGGCAGAGGCAGCGTCCCTCTCCCCGGCACGGTGAGGCGGCGGCCTGCCGCGCCTCCCGCTTGCTCAGGCACTCTCCCGGCCTGCCCCGGGAGGAGGCTGCGTTGAGGGGAGGCGGCCAAGCGGCAGCAAGAGAGAGCCGGCGGCGTGCGCGGCCCGGGTGGCCGGGACGGCCGCGCTCCTTCCCCGCTGCGTTTCGCAGCTGTCACGCACCTCCCCGTTAGCGTTACCGCCCCCCCGGGCTCGCAAGCATCATGAGAGTAGTGGCTTTAATCAGGTAACGGGCTGAGGGATCGCCCGTGCGGGCGGGCGAGCGAGGGGCAGCTCGCAGGCGGAGGGAGGGCACGGGGAAGAGGCTGAGCCCGCCCGGGAGCAGCCCCGGGGGTCGCGCTCCACCCAGCGCCGCCTGGGAGACCCGCCTGCCCCGGCTCTTCCCGCCCGTGCCTTTCCTGCCGTCTCCCCGCTCATTCCCTGCGCGGGAGCGGCCGGGCTCCGCCGGCGTCTTTGCTCCCCGCCGGCTGCCGGCCCTCCGTCTGCTGCCCGGGGGCGGGCTGCCTCTGAGGGCCGGGGCCAGGCGGGACCTGCCTCTAGGCAGGGTAAAGCAGTAACAGTTTCCCTTCTGCTTTCCCCTTTTTCCCGGGACGCTCAAGAACTACTAGTGTCTGGTTTAAAATCAAAAACAAAAACCCCAGAAAACAACGCCCAAAATGATTTCCCCCCGTCGCCTGCTCCCCGGTGTCCCGAGGTAGCCCGTCTCCAGCGTGGAGGGGCTGCAGGGCCTGAGCCACTTGCCCTGGCAGGTAGCGGGAGTTCTGCTCATTTGCGGTTGGATTTTCCTGTGCTTTTCTTTCCAAATACCTTAAGGTATCTGAGGATAAATTTTCTGAAATCTCAACGGTAGATTTTTTCGAGTGTGTCCTTTGGGAGAGATTTCGTTTTGCTCGTTTTTAAAGAGACGAAGCTCACTCATTTAAGTAGTTGCAGTTGGATGCAACCCTACCTGTCAGGGGCTGCTAGTTTTGCTTCTCATGCTCCTGCCGCTTCTTGTCAGTTTCTGCAGTTCTTGTACTGTAAATGGCTTTCTTTGTATTTAGTTTAGAAACAGATTTAACATTTTCTAACAAGGACAGATGTGTTCTTTTGCTGAGAAATAATACTTAATGAAAAAACAACAAGCTAGGAAGCCTGTAAATGGAAAAGGGTTGTGCAGATATGAGCAGTATATTTTTATTTTTGGGTGCAGCAACTCTATACTGGAGTCTTAACATTTAATGTATTAAATTCTCTCAGGGAATGTCTAATATCAAACCTCGTTGAAATTGGGGTTTGGCTGCAACAATTGCAAATCACTCCAAACATCATCCAAGGAGGAAAAAATACAGCAAATGTTATCTACGTTTTTCAAGATTTGCTTAAATAGAGAGCAGGAAAATCAGCTTCCGTGCTTTTTCTTGTTTTATAGATAAGATTTTGTCTTCCAGCCTTATTTATTTTGATATTCTCTAAGCAGAGGAATGTGTTGCAAGGCAGGATGAAATAAAATCTTAAAAACATGTTTCTGACACAATTGCTATTTTAATGGGCAATTTTACAAGGATGGATTTAGTTTCACTAATAGTTTTAAGAAGAGTTTTAAAGAGACATCAAAGTGTCTGAAATGTTTGTAACAGAGCTAGCGTCAAAGATCAGAGGGGAAAAAAAGTATTTGAAAAGCGCTTCTTACTTTTGAAAAGGTCAGGATTATATATAAAACTACTTTAACCTGTTTCTTTTTCTTCTAAAATGTTGGCCACACTTCAAGTTGATAGTCTTGCTTTAAAGTGGTATTTATAGGGTAAACCCTGTATTGTGTTTTGTGCTAAATCATAGACATTTTAAAGCCAGTCTTCTACCTGGAATATGATGTTTTTCAACTCTAATGCTTCTAGAATTTTCTTACTGTAAATGGTTACACTTGTTAATAGAAAGGAATTTTGCTCAGAAGTCTTTCATAGACTCATATCTTTATGGTTAGGGTGCATTTTTTTTTTTTCTGGTATTTTGTCTGTTTATAAGCCTACCTCTTAACATACTTGCAACGTTGTGAAAATGAATCCTGATTGTGGCTTGACTTTGTAGAGTTTTCTACGAAAAGGCCTTGTGATTTTTTTCTGTGATGAAAATTGAGAGCAGTCCCCAACCTACCTCGGTACCTGCCTTCATATCTTATAAAAGCCTTTTTTCTTTCTTTTTTTTGGTCACAATCTATTAGACAACAGCCAGGCTGGGACTGTGCTGAGTGCACCTTCCTCCCACAGCATGGGCTGTCTGGCTTCATTGTTCTTAACTGTCATGTGTTTTACAGCTAGAGTAGAAGGCCTCGTAGGTAGGCACCAATTTGTTTTGTTTCTTGGTATGGTTAGTTTTTAAGGCCATGGTAACAGTACTATAGAAAATAAATAGCGGTACAGTAGCATGTGATCCAGTGAGCACGCTACCAATTTTGATCAAGTAATCAGTAGTCAAATGTGGGCCTCATCTTAACATTATTTTTTAAAAATATAAATTAATTGAAAAGATTAAAAGATTTATTCTAGTGTCCTTTTAATTTTTGATTTAAAAAAACCCTAATATTGAAATGCTCTAAACAGCATAGGCAATTGTCTCCTGTCGTATAATTTTCTGAAGTTGTGTTTGGAGTTGAAATCAGAACTAGTGGGAGGCTTTTATTGTTTAGAATGAAGTCATTCAGAAAGAAAAGAGCCTTTGTCTCATTATGATTCTGTTAAGCCTGAAATTTCACATTATGAAGTGAATACTATCTACGTTTTCAAGCTATCAAGCACAGTATCCAGAATTAATGAACATGATTTTTTAATTTTTTATGTGTCTATATATAGATTATAAGAAAGTTGTAGGTATGCATGGGAATAACGTCAGGTAGAGATGGAACCTTGAATTAGGAATCTATTTATTACCATATTTATATTTCTTTTTACAACACTGAAATATAAGGTATTGCTTTATGAAAAACTATTAAGTGTGAAAGGATGCCATGTTATTTATACTATTTCTACCTGAGGGTTGAGTTATACAACAAATGAAGTTCAGTGTACAGAATTTTAACATGGATAAAAGCAGAAATCGAGGGGTTACATTCCTGTAACACACTGTCAAGCTCTTGCATAGAGGACTAGATAAAAGTGGGAACTTTACGTTGTAAATGTTGAAGATTGTTAGTAATGTTGTGGTCACAAGGAAAATGACAGTCTGTTGTAGCAAGGACTGCTTGTACTATCTGTCCTCCTGCCTGTGTCTCAGAGACTCTAAGACAAGATGCAGTTTTACAGAGCTGGTCTAGATCTCGGTTCCAGTTCCTGCCCTGGACTGGTTCTTGTCCCTTGGCATTTAACGAAGAGACACAGAATCTCCACCTGCAGCTGTAGTTTGAAGGTTGTGAGTCTGAATGTGGTTTTTGCAAGCAGTGTGTATTGTAGAGCACTCTTAGTTTTATTGTTAGACTGTAATATTTCTTTTGATAGTGATTGAAATCCATGCAAAATACTATATTTCAGTTACACTAGCAGAGCAGGATTCTTTCGTCACTAATAGTGGAAAAAGTTCCAGTAGACCTTGAACGAATGTCAAAATTAATTGTATTCTCTGTGCTAAAGAGTCATCTCTTGGCCTCAGAGAAGAATATTGTTCTGTTTGTTTTTCTTTTTTTTTTTTTTTAATCAGCAGTAATTATTTTTATTTGCAGTTACATGCAGAAAAAAATTTCTGTGTTCAGTGCAGTGTCAACTGAACCTACTGCCTGTAATGATTGAAGCTTTTGAGAATGGGAAGTACGTTTAAAATGGACTTTGGACAAAGTATCCCATGAAAGATAAATGTTATTCCTAACATGACAGTCTTCATTTAAAGAAGGTTGCTAATGCTGGCAACTCTCTGGAGCAGGTATCGGGGGTTTTTTTAGTCCAAGTTATCTAGTAATGAGTACAGAATAATTCATCTCTGGAGTACAAGACAGTCCTTGTTCTGAAGGGATTCCAGCATAAGTGGCTGTTCTTTATGGAACCTCTCGGATTAGTAATACGATACAGAAATGGATATGTGCTTTATGGATACTCTATGTAGGCACTATACATATATAGGAAATCTTCCTTTTCCTACTGCTAATATTTTGCAATCTTTTTTTTAATTTCAAAACTTTATAACCAGATCTGACGATATTAATTTTTAAGTAGTTAGGCAAAAGTCATAAGGGGCTAAAACTTCTATCTGTACTTTTAATTGCCACTATTTTCTTTTTCTTACAGTGGTGGGAAGGACAGCTGTTATAATATGATGCAGTGTGTTGCTGCTGGGCATCAGATTGTTGCTCTAGCCAATTTAAGACCTGCTGAAAACACAGGTATGAAAGCCACATTTCTTATATTTTTATTTTTTTTTTTATAGAAACAATGTAGGCGCAGCTGTGCCTGAATTAAGTCCCTTTATGTGTTTTTATATAGTTTTGCATATTGAAGGGCAATCTAGAAGTCTTAAAAGAGGTAGAAAAAAGAAAATGCTATGGAGACGTATTAAATATATTTTTCCTCAAAGGGGAAAAAAACAAAAGAGGATGAAGATCATTAAAAGAAAAACTTACATAGTATGAAAAAAGGAGAATAGAATATTCCTGGTGGTAAACAAAGGGATTTACTATTTACAAATAGTAAAAGGTGGCAGAGCATATCATTAAACAAAAGAAACACTGTATTTCTAGAAAAGCTTTAAACTGTCATAAGCCATTCCATGTCACAAGCATACACAATTTTGCTGCTGATCATTCATTTTTAGCCTTCTATATCTTCCTCCATTATTCTAGCCCAGCGTTTATGAACTGGTTGAGGTGCTTATCTGGGTCGGAACTGACCAGGATGCACTTCTTTTTCCTGCCTTTTTCATTCCTTTTACCTTGGGTCAGTTTTCTGATCAGTTCCTCCCAGGCTGCACCGAGACTTATTTCTGTGAAAGAGAATGGGAGAAACTCAGTGTAAGTCAGTGGTGAGGTGAGAGGGTGCGCCGAGTACTTCTGTGTTGGACAAGAGCAAAAATTGAACTTCAGCTGAGATTTGAAAAGGAAGTGAGTTGTTTCCCAGTTGGTAGGGGAGAATGTTAAAGTAGGTTAATATAGGTTAACTGTTCAACATATGTTAAACAATTAAGTATGGTATCTGGTAACTGTTTGGTAGGAAGATACACAGAAAGGGAGCTGCCGTCACAAATGAGTCATGGAAGGAACTGGCAAATGCTGGGGAATACAGGAACAATTTATTTTCTGGGTAGCTAGCACATAATCATCTCTAATCTTGTTGAAATATGTTGTCTTTAAACTAATTTATCCACATCAGAAATGTAGAATATTGTCATTAAAATCATAAAATGCTCTCTTTAAGTGGGTAGTTGGAAATTCTGTGGAAAGTTAATTGAGGTGCTTCAGGCGATAGCGGATTCCATGCCTTTCATTTTATTTTATCTTGTACCACTGTTGCCTGGAGAGTCTCAATTAATAAAAAAACTGTGTATTCTGAACTGAGCATCAGTTTAAAGACCTTGTCATATTCATGTATGTTGAAAAACACTGAGTTTTCTTTTAATTCAACTCTTCTGGTCTAGGTTGGTTAGTTGTGATTATGGGTTTGGATTTGCCTGTTTTAAGCAAAAGCGTATCTGTTGTACGGTATCAAATGTGACATGACCTAATTGTTACATCACAAATTAGTTGTCTTGATCAATGTTACAGACCTTTCTCTTTGCAAGACGTGCTACATAGGTATACAGCAGAGATGCTTGTTGTGTCTATGTAAATTAAGAGAAGTTCCAGTATTACAAATTAGATTTAAAATAGTGAACTGTGTTAGTTTTTAATAAATAAAGTGGAGATTTCAATGATGTATTGCTTTATCAATCTGTTTGAAAAATTATCTAAAAGATTTTATATGTAAGCAGTTTATTGTATAATTTGAGATTTAATTCTAATGCATGATGTCTGCATTTTAGCTGCTTTTTTCTTATCTGCTAGTTGCAAACTACTTGTAAGAAAATTCAGTTAAATTTTTCTCCTAGTAAAGGAAACAGCAGCAAAGAGTTGATTTCACTTCGAGATTAATTTTTAAAAGGTGTGAAGGTAGAAAGGGCCTGGATATTATAACAGATTTTGTTTTCTTTTTTTATATTAAGCAATGTCAAAACATTATAGTTGTCTACTTTTATTCTACTTAAGCAGAAATAATCTCCTTTTTCTTGATGACCATGATAACAATTTTAACAGTAAAGTTTTTGGAAATTTTGACAACCTGTTGCATGTTCTCAGTGTTGCAGTGCATTCCAAATTTCTTACTGTGAGTATGTTGAAATGCATCTGGGTTTGGGCCTCTGAACTGTGTTCCTATTAAAATTACCATATAAATAGGAACAGAATTGGACTGTTATGAGTTTTTTGGATAAACCAGGGGGAATACTAAAGAAGAAATAGACACCACCATTTCTAGAAAGGCAGCATGTTGGTGACAGATGTTTTCCTCTCCATGTGTCTGTTGGGTGGAGAAATCTTTTTTTTCTTTCCATCTTTGTAGAGATATTGTCACCAAACATCGGTTTGTGAACTGAAAAATATTAGCATTTAGATTTTCTCCATCCTTTGGAGTATTGTGATTATCTGTAATTGTTGGTATAATGTACCTAATATGATTGTTTCTTAATTGTGGCAGGGCAAACTGATGAATTGGACAGCTATATGTATCAGACAGTAGGACACCATGCCATTGACCTGTATGCTGATGCATTGGATTTGCCGCTGTATCGTGGTTTCATAAAGGGTACCAGTGTAAATACTGGAAAAGTGTATACCACATGTCAGGAAGATGAGGTTGAAGACCTTTACCACCTCTTGAAACTTGTTAAGGTATGCCACATGAAAAGAATTAAATGATTGGGGACAATTATATTGCTTAACTCATTTATGAATTTAAGTAAATGATCCACTTAGGTATTTAAGGAAAGCTTTGAGAAAAAAAATTGAACACTTTTAGTCTTGCAAGTTTTATTTCTATTCCTTTGTTCTTCCTGGCATTATGAACATATAAAGTGTAACTTTATTTCCTTTTCCTCAATGTAAATCAGACTTAGTAATCCCCATTTCAAGCCAAAACCTTGTTCCTATTTAATAAAAACACCTGTAACAGGTGCTTGGCATATAATACAAAAAACATAATTGTGAAAATTATCTGTAAATAAAATATTTATGTAGTTTCATATTTGAAACAATGCATTACTTGATTACTGGAATGAAAGATCTTTTGTGTTTTGTGCATTTATCAATGTATGGAAAGTAATGTCTAGACATTTCCATTTGTGTACACTTACGCTCTGTAAACCAGAATCTGTTATTTGTTTGTATGTTGCAGATCATTCAGAAAGTATTACAGAATATTTTACAATTATAGTTTTGATTCTGGCAGCCCTGTAACTATGTTCTAATATATCACATAATAGCAATAAGATCTATCAATTCTTTTTAGGTATAAAACCAATTAAAGGGAGATAATGAGCGTATTTCCTAAAACATGTGAAATGTATTCTCTGTTTTTTTCCAAAATGTTTCATGTAATACTTTATTTTCCACTGGGATTAAATCAGATCTCATTGAAACAAATAGAAGACCTCCCATGGACTCCGGAGGTTTTACACCAAGTTTGAGTGAATGTGCTGTCTTTTCCAGTAAGTTGAGTTGATGACTGCAGTGCACAGTACTAAAACAATACAATGTGCAGAAAGTCATATTAATTGCTATTTTAAAAAAAGTAAATGCACGTTTAATTTTATTGATCAAACTGGTAGACTACTTTCTGAAATGTCAGCTAAAGATATTTGTAGTCTTCAATTCAGGTATTGAACATTTTCTAGCTCACTTTCTTCCATTGAAATGAGAATTGAGATTCATGAACATAAAAGCTTCAGGCTTATTCTTTGTTCAGTTTTTAAAAAAAACAACCTTGCAGATAAGACCTAAGAATGTGGTTTGAGTGCAGAGTGCTTCCTGAACCACGTTGTAGTCAAACGTTACATCTTCTAAACATTTTTGCAGGGAAATCGTGTTCCTTTAAAGTAAATTCAAGATCATGCACCGGTGTTGGAGTATGAGACTACAAAACAGAACAGTGCATGAAGGCTGTATGGCCTCAAATTGCACCAGGGGAGGTTTAGTTTGGATATTAGGAAAAATTTCTTCACTGGGAGGGTTGTCAAGCACTGAAACAGGCTGCCCAGGGAAGTGGTAAAGTCACCATTCCTGGAGGTATTTAAAAGACCTGTAGATGTGGTGCTCAGGGACATGGTTTAGTGGTGGACTTGGCAGTGCTACGTTAATGGTTGGACTCGATGATCTTAAGGATCTTTTCCAACCTAAATGATTCTATGATTCTGTGACTATGCTCTAGAGTGCTTCACAGAGGTTTTAAATGGAATGTGTGTTCATGCAGTACACGAATTACAAGAAATACGGTACAGCAGTTTTAAATTATTTTTGAACCATGATAGTATTAGAAATTAGAGGGACTCGTATATTCTGTCTCTTAAAGCTGCATACTAACAGCTTTCTGCCGCTGGGTAAGATAATAAATTACTGATCAATTTAATTAAAAATGGGCAGATTAGTGGCAATTAAGATGATACTTCCTTTTCGATTCTTGCTGTCTTTGGAGAAATGGATGCCTGACATAAATTAATGCTAATGTTAAATCTTGACAACTTCTGCTTTGGAAGTTTGTACATGATAATTATAACTATAGCTGAAAGAGATGTTATCAAGTTGTCTGGAACTAAATAACTATTTCTTTCCTGTAGAGAAATATTAATTCCACTATATGATATTTTAAAGACATAAATATTAACAATATACTGCCTTTATGTTGGACTTTGGATAACCTATCTATGAAATTCTGGTGCAAAAGTTTCAGTAGAAGTCTTGCATATTCTGATGAATAATTGAAAAATTATCAGGGGGACAAACTGTAAATCTTTGGATTTTTTTCTTTTGTGTGTTAACAGTAACTTTGAAAGCTTTCTATTTAAATTTTTTCACATTTTTTTATAACTTCAGATTTGTACCTTTCCTATGTTAATAGTTTTAAACAGAGAGGTCAATTTGCGTTCTGTTGAAGGGAGGGGAAGAATTCTGCAGAAGCCTTGTCAAAACGCGTCCTTGAGTGGATGTAATTTCAAAACACTGGTCAAACTAACATAGCTCTGTTTTTCTGTCAAATGGTTTGGGCCCAAGAATACAGGAAAGGTGTGTCTATATCAGAATCACTTTCCGCCTCACTTTCCGTTTGTAAAGAACACTTGTATTGCAAGTGCTTTAGGAAAAAATTAAACCAAAGCACATATGAAAATCTAGTATGTATTTGAAAGTATTTGATGTTTTTAAAAACAATTTTATGAGAACAAGATTTCTGTAAAGTTAAATATTCCCCTGCAGTGCTAGGAAAGCCAGGACAATAGTCCTATTCTAGTTCATGGGACTCAGAAAATGATATTGACTGCCGATGACTGTAAAGCTGCTAATTTTATTGTCACAAACCTAGATGGTTGATAGGCAGAAAGGAAGTTTATATTTATTTTTTAGTTGCCTAATGCCCTGGCTTAGATTCTGTATTGAATATATATTGTGAAACATATCAGAGTATTTATATGATGTCTAAAAGTATGTTACTGTGTAATCCTCACCTGGTAGTACAGTATTTACTTTGTGAGACATACAAATCCTGAACTAAGGAGTAACTTAATCTATTGTCCATTTTACTGAATAGGGATTACTTATACTCTTGTTTGTTCATGTTTGTCGCTTTGTGTATTGGAGATTTTTACAACAAAGCATGTAAACACTAGAGTTTCTTAGTTCTCTGAATTATCTTTCAGGGTTTTACCATGACACTGTCTTTGAAACCAGGAAATGTGTGGGAAAACTGTGTTTCTTTCCCTTTAGTGGTTGGAAAGACTGGAACATGGAGGCGTTTTTATTAAACTTTCCTACAACGTACTTCTCAATATAGGCATATTTAACTGCTTTCTCCCCTTTTCAATGTAATTATGATCTTGTCCAAATAATATGCTGATGTTTTATGTAAGCACATACAGAAATGGTGCTGGATGGTTTGAATGTTGCATTGTTTTCTCCGTGTCATGGAACTATGGCTAAACTTTTGTTTAGGGCAGTGGTTGGAGCAGCTTCTAGAGTATCAAAAGATAACGTATTTCAGTTCTGGGTTTCAGCAGACAGTTCTGTGCTCTTCCAAGTTTCTTGCCTTATCTTTTCTGCTCTGTGAAGGCTTTACCTTTGTTATATAAGTTTCCACTGCTGGAGTAATTTGTAGAATTTTGAACTTGATAAAAATGTTTTTTCTTCTAGCTATTTTTTCATCTTTTCCAATAAAATTTTTCATTACTTGAGTTTTTTGAAATTAGTATTTCAAAAACTGAGTCTATTTGTAGTTTCTTTGTCATATATTTCCCATGTTTTATAATAAACGTGCAAGTTGATTTTCAGTGCGTTTTCAGTTTTAACATGTTATTTCTGTCAGAGTTCTTTTTGTGGTGCACTTTGTGGGTTCAGAATCTAAAAGCTTACAAAAAACGAAAGAGTACACTTGAAAGAAATTAATGTATTGGATCTCAGGACTGAAGGATTATTAATTACGATATCATCCATTGATCATCAGCTGAAAAATAAGAATTGTTGTTGGATATATTGGTTGTATGAAACATTTGAATAATAGTAGTCTTTGCTTGTTGCACTGTTTCGTTTTATCAGTAATGTGGAAGGGGAAAGAAAGAAAACTAATTTTCTAAAACTGTCACATTCTGGAGCACTGATCTTATAACTCAGTAAGTCACTAAGAATAAGTCAGTAAGAATACGTTTTTTAGTTATAGCAACAAAGATCTTATTAATACAGTGATTCCTGTATTTAATAGTTACTTTTTAAGGACAGGATCATGATTTTTGAAGTGGACCCAGACTGATGTTTACTGAAGACAGGACGTATTCTTGTCTGAGAGTTAAACTTGCAATAGCTGTCTGATTTGAGATGTTATTTAAGATGATATTTTGTCTCAAAGTGCTTTGGCTATGCAGATTCAGGTGGAATAGAGGTAACTTACATCCTGTCATTATTCAGTGAAATTCCCAAAGACTTGGAGTTCTTCAGGAAACAGTTCTTCAGGGTTTGAGATGAATGGATGAAATACAATGTTATTCTGTGGCCGTTAGATAGGGATTAATTCCCTCACAGGAGATAAAGCTTTCGGTTCCTCATTATTGCTAATCTGCTAATCTGCTAGACTTCCATGCTAAGGAGACAGTCTTCCCTCCACCCTTCTCCAGAATATAGCTGCTGTTGCCAATGGGTGAAATGAGTTCTCGGATTCAGTCCGATGACTGGCTTTCTGTGGCTTTTATATAGCCAAAGGTCTAGATGCTCTCATCAACAAAAATAAATTAATGAATGTAACATGGTTTTATACTGCAGGCACTGCTTCACTCTCTTCACTGTTATAAAGTGTGTTCGAAAGAAATAGTAAAGTATTTAGAAATAGTCACTTGGCTTTTGGGTGTCCATTTTAATCAGCTCTTGGTAGTCCCCGTGACTTCAGTGGTAGTATTTGCATGATAAAGACTAATAATGTACTCTTAACTCATACAAATAAGGTTTGCAGATTTTCTTAGGAGTCTTAAAGATCTAAATATTATTAGTTGTGGAATCCTGACTGACTTCAAGAATCTGTAATCTGAGGACCTCAGCATGCTGTTCACCAAACTATTGTTGCAGTTTATAAATTCAGACAAAACAGGTACCTTCCCCCTCTCACTGATGGGATTCAGAGAGTTCAGAAGTGTGCAGAACAGTTCTAGTCTAGTCATAATTCCCCGTGTTTTCAGTTGATGAAAATCTGATATTTTCCCTATTATGACTTGAATTATTTGTAGATTTATAGACTAATTCCTCAAAGATATATTTCTTAACTTTTTTAAAAAAGATTATATTATAGGAAGAGAAATTTGTCTTTATGCTGAATTTCCAAACTAATCACTCCTCAGTTTTTACCCCTATATTTTAAGATTATTGCAAATCAAGAATACCGTGCCCTTGATATTTTGATAGATTAACTTTATATGTAATTCAGCAATTGAAACATAGAATTTATACAGCAAGTGAAATTGTAACATCAATATTGAAAAAACATCCAAAAAATCTTTGGGGTCGAGTTAGGAGGAACAGTGATAAATAAAACAATGGAATTTATTTTTTGGGTCCTCTACTACTCATGTTGATTAGATGAACATTGGGAGACCGTATCTCTTAACCACAGTCCTTTTTGCCTTTAGACATGAAAGTTATATGTGAACTTTTCGACATTGTACGAAATGGCTACCTATGCTGACAAGAAATAAATAACTGTGCTTCTTCATAAAACAAGATTTTTTCTTTAAAGACAAAATTTTGCAGTTTTGTTTCTAAGTTCCTCTACCTTTCATCATGACTAGATTTTTATCTGTGAGAATTTTAATTGTCCCTTTGCACTCACCATGTTCAACAATATTTTTTTTAATCGACTTGTTATTTTTTTCTTTTAATTAATTCTGGAGTGGAGCTCTGTAGCTTCCTCCAGCTAGGGGATGGCCATTGTCATCAGCAGTGAATAAGGGTGTGAATTAAGGGAAGAGAGTAAGAAGTAACTGCATAGTTGGCAGTGCTTTAAGCAGTGTAAAAATAATTATGTATCTTGTTCTATTCACAAGACAGGTTTTGTTTAGTTTTTGTGTGGGTTTTTTTTTCCCTAGTTTGAATTTTAAAATAAGATGGGAACAAGGAAATTTTTTAATCAACAGGATGCCTGTCATTCTCCATGTCTCATCTGAACTGTTCAGGAAGGGTCAATTTTTTTTTCCAGAAGGGAATCTTGAGCAACATCTTTGAGGTAGTTTCTTACCGTGAGAAATGTTGAGCTTTATATAAACAAAAAAGTCACTGTATTTCTCCCTGTTAGGTGTGTGGGGTTGTTTTCACTCACTCTCAGTCTTGTTGTGTTAATATCGAATAAGCAGAGACAGTCAGGCTGGTGGTGAAAGATGGTAAGCAAGCCTGAGGGCTTGTTCTGGTCAGCTTTAAACCTCTGATTGCCAGGTTTTCCTAATTTCCCATTTCCAGGGCATCTCTAGTGTGACCTTGCCTGCTGAATATGATGTTCTGGGTTGCAAGATTCTCACATGCATTTGGAAACGGGCAGCCAGGCATTGTTTACAGGACGCCAAATGAACCGTGCACTCGCAGCAAGTTTGATAAACACACATTTCCTCCTTTTATCAGTGAGATTGCAGAATGTGAAGTATGAGTTTCCAGTTTTACTCATTCCCTTCAAACCTTTTCCTGTTTAAAAACTGAATCCCACTAATTGGATGATGATACATCCTTAGATTTTGTTTTGCTTTTTTGTTATTGTTGTTTTGAATTCAGCTTGGTGGTCACTGACACTTTATTTTGGTGCCTACCTTGACCAGGTTTGGCAGACTTTCAGATAAAAGCTTTCCATTTGTTCAACACAGAAAAGGTTCATCCCTATCAATGTAAAGTGAATGCTAATTAACAGTAATGACTTCTAATCACTTTGCTTTTATACTCCTTTAGGAGCACTGCTATTATCCAATGTAGTTAAGTGAAATGCTTGTATATGAATCAACAATGCTGTATTTCTTCTCGCAGCTATTGCTCATAATCAAGCTTTGAATAAATGACGATAGTGAAATTGGTTTTAATGTGCTGTATTGCATGGGGAGAAAGAAACCTCAAATATCTTGTTAAATATCTTGAATATTTAGAGAGTTATCTATTAACATTTTGGCATTCAGTATTGTAGTTAAATGGAAAAATACATTAAGATGTTTAAGTCAATTTTGTAAATGTTATCAAAACCTTTTTCATGGTTTGAATTTTAGTTAAGTGACATGCATAGACTCAGCAGCCTCAGTAACAGCCCCATTTGGATCCAATTGCACATCTGTAGGAATGAACTACGACATTTGTGAGTTAAAATCGAATTAAGTTTTACATAGAACAAACGTATCTTAACTTGCGGACTTCACCTGTTTTAGCCTAGTGTTGTGGTGTATGTTTAGTAGGTTAATATGCATTTCTTTTATTAATACTGTGTATCCAACAAATTGTTAGCTCTGTTTGCATGCATGCAACCTGCCTGCCTGCCTGCCTGCAATCATATACACTTCAAAATGAGTATAAAAGTAATACGAGTGAAATTTTATTAATTCTTGGAAAAAATAAGATGAACCTTTATTTTAGCAAAACTAGACTGTTAGAAACAATGCTAGTAAGAAACAAGAGCTAAACAGATTACTAGACTGGTAGTACATCCAGCAATTTTAAAATAATTCTGATTCAGAGACAGAACTAGGTTAAAGACAGAGTATATTCTGGCCTGTTTGGAAGCCAAAGAGGCAAAACCTGGATGAATCCCATTTCTGACATGCACATTAGGTTTTGGTTTTATTTATATTTTATTAACAAGTTGCTTGAAACAATTACTTAAATCACTTTGAAGGAATTCCAGGTGAATTGTGAAGGAACTGGGGTCTTGCTTTGTAAATATATTTGTGTTGTCTTGTTTTGCATTTTAAAAAAAAGTACTGGATTTTCATTTTCTGTGGCACTTTTCTTTAATGTAGTACCTTTGTCTTTGCATGCTTAGAGACACAATTCCTCCACAGTTACCATCACAGTTCTTATGCATGTGGATGTGAGTGAATATCCACAGGCACCGTTGTGGTTTTGATTTTGTTTGTTTTGTTGTTCATTCAGTCACATAGCTGTAGACAATTTTCTGGTACATGTTTTGTTTGCTTGAGCATCTTCTCTGTTAACATTTATTCTTTGGTTTATTATGAAGTTATTGCCTAACTTAATTTGAACATACCTTCTATGTAGCCTTTCCTCTTTGAATAAGAATTTGAGTCGATGTTTATAAAAGACTTATGGTTTTTTTGCTGTAGCACTGTAAAACATGCTTTTTGTGTGTTTTGCCACCACATTGTTGAAAAAGAGCAACACCTTTCTTCTCCACAGTTTCATTTAAATGAATGGTACTATCCACATCTTATTTCAGCACTTTGTTTCTTACTTGGCACCTTCATCGTGCTTTTTAAGGATAAAAATGAAAAATAGAAAAAATAAATTATCTTATTCTGTGCTGAGGTAACTGACTGCTTTATATTATTTACACTTCTCATTAAGCAGCAGTAATACATGCTTTAAAATTTATTAGTGTTTAATGAAATGTAATTGGGGTTAGTTCTAATAAAATACAATCAAGGGCAGGCGAGCTTTCATATAAATGAACAGTAAAACATTTCTCAAATTTGGCTTCATAAATATTTTTATCTCTGAAGCTCATTCTTTGTGTAAAAATCATTTTTTCTTATACAATTCCTAAGTTATTTAAGCTGACTTATTTAACACACACCCCCCTTCACATGAATGTCATTCATACAGCGATTGCATAGATGTATTATTTTCAGCTGGACATTTACTGTTTCTGATCAGTATATTTAAAGGTAATTCTTCTGGAAAGGCTGGGATTTTATTTGGTTTACATTGCACCAATGTTACCATTTTCAAAACAGAAATGATTGATTTGTAACTGTCATTATGAAAAGGAATAAAACGGAACTGGCCTTTTACTCTGTAAAAGGACTATTCAGTGTGGGAGATATTCTTTCTGTTGATAAATTCTGCCTGTGGAAGAATTGCGTAACAGTCATCACTCATTTTCATATTGATTATGAGTGGGATTCCAGTAATAGGTTGCTGTTTGCAAAGGATAAGGCGGCGCTATGATTAGTTACCTTTTCCATGGAAAGTACCACAAAGGAAAATGCCAAATGTGTGCACTGCAGTTTTCCTATCAGCCTGACAGTCTGTTATGTGAACTTTTTTTCAGTCCATTTTCCTTCAGAAATACAGCTTCAGTCTTTTTGCCTTATTATTGTTTTAGGTTTAGTGCATTTGCATGCTCTCCTAACTCCGGATTCTTTCTTTAGTTAGTTATTTATTTTCCTGACAGTCTTCTGTTCTTGGACCCTGTCACCATTGTAATTCTTGAAAACTGATACAACAGTGCCCTCTGTAGTTTCTCCCTACGTGGTTACTACCTACAGCTGGTTTTGAGCATTCAGGTAAAGAACAGGATGTTTAGACTTATTTTTAGCTCAAAGAAAAGCCCGTTTTTTCTTAAGGAAACATTTTGATTTTTCACTGACTGTTTTACATGCAAGAAAGGGAACAAAAGAGACTGTTCTGAGTCATCTTTTGGGTTTATAAGCTTTCTTGTCATTATCTAGTGAAAATCTGAAATTTTATCAGGTATTCAGGGCTTTCATTAAAACTGGATGGGATTTTCTGAGTTATGTAGGTTTTCCTGAAGTTTTTGTTTGAAGTGGAGCTACAAAACAAAATAATTTTAGACTTACTTTCTTTGTGCTTGCTGCTTCTCCTAAACTAGGTCTTGCATGATCTGCCAGGGACTAAAGACATGCTCACCAGCAGAACACCTAAGCTTTAGTAATGGTGTTGTTTTAGTTCACACAGTGACTGAAGTAATGGTTGTTCATTAGCATTGATTTGTCTCCAAAACTCATTTACAATTTAGATTTCTCTTTTACTGCATTATAGCTTAATATGCAAATAACTTTTTTATTTTGTGTTTTCTCCAGAACTTGTTGAACTGATTCAGTATTGAACACACGTTTCCCACATTCGCATACATGAACATGCACACTCGTACGCTGCCATTTAAATATTATAAACTACTATAAAAAAGCATGACCTTTTAGAAAATAAATGCTTTAACTACAATTAGTTTCTTCTGTAACAGCATCATAAAAGTCACTCTGTGAAAAGTTAAATGGCGTTATTTTATGATGGGGAGTGTTAATGTATGTGTAGAACACACTCTTAATGCACTTCTGTGAAATGAAAATCATAAGTCATTGCAGTAAATTATAGTTAATGATGTAACCATTGATGGCTATTCAAAACATTCCTGTATCTCTAATGATTTGTGTAAAACACATGACTGCCCACATGCCTCAGTTCGTTTGGAAAAGCAGATAGATAAACGCACCACCTTTATACTTCTGAAGACTGTTTTTTCTGTGTAACAAGCGATAAGAATTTTGGTTGAGTAAATAGGACATCACAAACCACTTCTTGCAGTATTTGAGATCTAGTAATAAATGATGATGAAAAGTAATTTAAATTAAGAGGTGAGATGCTTCAGGAGCGTAGCGTGTAGAAGCTTTGATTTTTGCCTGGTTTATGGGTAATATCTCGCCTCTAGTTGTATGACATCTTTACTTCTTACAATGAGATTTTATACTGAAATGTTGCTGGAGGAAGCAACTGTTGTGGCGTAATGTGCATTGGCTAATCCAAAAAACACCCCATATTTACTATACATTAACATAAAATGATTACATAAGTTAAAAAGGCGACCCATGTTTTTTGAGTAAAGCAACTATTATTCTACTGGCAAAAAAAGTAATGTTAAATTTGGTCAAAATTACTTTACTTCACTCTAAATTTAACTGAAACTCTGAATCAAGCTTCATTCTTACACTGATTAATTAATTATTGTTAATCTTAACTATTGAGAGGGGGGTATTTAATTTTTATTAATGAGCTTCTTCAGGCATGTGGGGTTTTTATGGTAAAACGAATATATTTTTTTTTCTACAATATGGCCAAACCATGGATTGTTATAATTTTTACTTTAAAGTAAATAGCTACTTTAGATATTATTTTAATCTTTTCAATGGAACTTCTTCACAGTTCACTCTCTTTAGGCCTCTCTCATTCAGATCAGTGGGAATTTTACTCAGAAAATGAATTCTTAATTAAAATAATATTTTAATGAAAACAAATACAGGTGACGATATAAGTGTGATCTGGTTGGCAACGAGAGAAGGATTTAATTTTGAACTGCAACCTTTGAGACAGATAAGACGCTGTCTATTTGGAAAAATGAATAAGATGTATTTTCTTGCAATGAAAACAGCAAATTAAGATTCAATGTAGTTAAAATAGTGATAAATGTAGATTAGATTATTGGAGACGATGAGTTACAGCTTTACTGAGAGCTGGCATAATTTACCAAAACCAGGCAAAGAAGTGACAGAGCAGCTACTGCAGATGCTTATAGGAAGTGCCCCTTTTAGGCCACATACTTTTCTCTTTTTAGTTTAAATGTCAATGATGATTTTACCCCATCCTATAATCATTACCCACCCCCGCCAAAATACCACATTTCTTTTCATCTAGTTGGATTATGTGATCCCTGTTTGAAATAATTAATGAAGGAGAATATACGTTTAAGGTAAATCTGTAGTTGAAAAATAATTGTTTTCAAATAACTTGCTTAAAAATGATCACTGAATAATTTTCAAATGTCCTTTCATAAAATGTGAGCTGATGCAGGATAGTTAAGAGTATTTCTGAAGGTCATCTTAATTTTAATTTCCAGTATTACTTTGCCTCTGCAATGACAAAAGATGTGGAGACTGGATGTTGGGAATGTCTTCTGTATAGAAAATAATAAATATCTTTTCCAATTTAGTTGGTCAACAGTTGCCTATGCTATAACACTAGCTATAAGAAGAAAAATAAATATTGCAATCCAAAATGCAATATTATTTGACATAACAAAAGAAATACTGACTTACTGGAGGTGTTTATAAGAAACTTTGTTTATGACCTCAGGGTGGTCTTTATGGTTAAATTTAAGTTTTAAGACCTCCTAATTTTAGGATATTCTTTTAAAGACACTTTTTTTTCTACTTTTTTAAAGACATTCTTTCTTTTGGTGGAACTTGATCACATGAGACAGAATCTGACGGCATAACATTTTAAATAAAAAATTAGCAGTTAGGTTTTACTTGGTTACTCAATGGCCTGTCTGCTTTTATAACTACAGGAAGTATAAATAATATTCACAAATGACTATGAAGTGTCAGTAGATACTGAGGAGTTAGAGACTAAAGACAAATGAACAGTCTTCCTTTGATGTATTTTCTTATGGACCTGTTTGTTCTACATTCCTTAGGCATCTTGTTTTGCTGTCTTCTGTGTTATCCACAACCCCCTTTTTTTTTCTTCTGTTGTTTTACTTACACAGTGACTTGAAGTTGTACTGCATACTATATTTGGTGGCTTTTGGCCTTTTGGTATCCAAAACAGTGATACCATTGTATTTCAGCAAGGCACAGTTTATTACAGAATGTGTCATACAAGTCCGTCCATTAAACTGCCTGGCTTTCTTCAGCTTCTGTGTTTCCTGGCCAATGTACCAGCACAAAGAAAGGATAAATGTGTATAGATATATAATATTTTGTAGAACTTGAGTTTAACTTGTAATGCTTGTGATTTTACAGAGCTGGATAACTGTTGGTTTATAATTGCTGGCATTAATTTATTAGTCTTTCCTGTTCAAGTAGTCACGTTTCATTCTGCTACAGTTTGTTTTATAAAGTCCAGTAATTCTTTTTTCTTTCACCTTCCTTAACTTTCTTTAGAACTCTACAGTTTTCCAGTAATTCTGATGGTATTGTGCTACAATAACCCTTTTTGCCACCTTTAGGATTATCTTTATCCTTTGGAGCCCAGTCCTGTGTTCTTAGGGAAAGTCTGTCATTATTTATTACCCACTTGTCATTGTGACTTATTCATTGCTTACATCACCATTCTCAAAAGTATTGCTTTACAGAAATGGTGAACGGTGCTGTGAAGGAAAGATCAATAAATGCTTTCAAAGGAAGATTTACCCCGAGACTTAGATCTCCTTTTTAATACTAAATGTGTTCTGTTTGGTTTTAATATTTTGACATCAAGTACCCTGTTTCTCAAAACAGAAAGATGCTATTGTGTTAACTAACTTTTGTGGAGCAGCATGGCTTTGTCAGTTAAGTTGTACAATGTCTAATTTTCCAATATTCAATACTTAGTGGCTTTTCCTGAATGCTTATCTTCTGAGCTGAAAATACACAGTTTCATTCCCTAAGAAAAAGTGATAAATCATTTATATAACAAGCACTTGAAAAAATATATTGGAATTTTAGTGATATTGTCATGTGTAACTGCACAAAGAGAGGAGAGCGCTTGTTTGAAATCATCAGTTGAAAAAAAAAAGAAAAAATTCTTCTTCTCCACAAGCCCATTTAAATTGTTCTGAGAGCTTGATGACCCATGCT
The DNA here is from genome assembly GCA_002844005.1 of Limosa lapponica baueri. Taxonomy (NCBI): domain Eukaryota; kingdom Metazoa; phylum Chordata; class Aves; order Charadriiformes; family Scolopacidae; genus Limosa; species Limosa lapponica. The sequence goes on from KZ505637.1 coordinate 1,267,517, forward strand.
GTCTTTCCAGAGCACCAAATTCTATGTGATAAGGTGTCTATTGACACCTTTTGAAAAGTCGGTGCTCTAAAAAGCTATGTGAGTATATATAAAATATATGGTATTAGTTGCAAATTCAGGCAGCTGAAAGTTGAAAATGGCAAATGCATAGTTTCGTGCTCTGCTTTGTACTTCCTTTGTACTCTTCTACGTACTGTTTGATGCTTCTCCTTCAAATAAGCTGAAAAGCAGATTGTAATCATATTATATTAAAGATTATATCATGAAACCCACTGGAAGGAAACAAAAAGGTTTCATGGGTATGTGATGTTTCCTAATTTTTTATTTTGTGATTCTGCAATGTTAATTTTTTCCAGTATTTTTGAAGTGAAGATAAAAAGATCTAAAACAGATGTGCATGCACACACACACTTTGGACTAGGCACATGAGAAAGCAGGGAAACTAGAGTCTCCGCTGCAGTAGAAACTTCTGCAAGATGAAATGAGGGACTACCACATCTAGTTGGCAGTCTGCTGCTATTTCATATGTAGGAAACAGGTTTCGTGGGCTAGATTTTTGTATTCATGAGATGATTGAGGGTTTCATTGGGAATCTTTGTTCGGTCGATTCATTTGTTCTTTTACCTTATAGTTGCTGTTCCATCAGTTGGTAGGTATTCTTAGTGCTATGTTATTATCAGCTGCTCCCAACACAGTTATATCAGTGTCATTCCAGCCTCAGAATATTCATGTTCTCAGTAATTATTTTCCCAGTCTGTCAGACTTTTAGCTGCCAGAATATTCCTGAGAAATACAAACTAAAGAGAGGGTTTGCCACGTTATAGAATATCCGTATAGGAACTACTCTTTCCTTGGCCATTGTTGCAGTAGAAATGCAAAGTATATAGTTGAGTATTTTCAGAGATGTGTGTAGCCTTCTCCAGTGTTAAAAGTGTACATATTAGGCAGTGCTGTAGATAGTGTCATGTGCTGTATGTTAGCAGACTGTTAGAGTAGCCTGCTCTATTATTTCTCTTTTCTGTGTCAGTAGTTAACCTACTTCAAACTTAAGCATGAAGTAAAATTTGCAAAAACATGAGAAGTCTTCCAGGTATTAGACTTTCTGTATTTTGATCAATATATCACGTTAAAAAAAAAATAATCCTTAAATCTATAAGAAATTCAAAAGCAGGAGGATCCTTGCTTCCAGCCTGTTTTCAGTCAGTGGTCTGGCATGCTGGTTTGTAGCAAGTGATGTTCAACTCCTTCTAGTTCCTGGGAATTTTCCTTTCCATCACTTCTGAAGTCTGTCAGAATTTTTTCCCTGCTCCACTTGGCAATCTCTGAGCATGTATTTGTGATCTACTAAGAGGATAGCACAGATGCATCATATTTGTACAATACCTTAAGTGAAGGAATGAGGAGTTATGTTTAAGTGATTTGTACTAAGATTGCGTAAGCAAGCTGTTCCTCACCCTGCTTCCCATTCTCTCATTCAGCTAACTCGTAGTTTTCTGATAAGGTGGCAGTTAGGTCTTCAGTTTTTATACATACATTATGCCTTTGATTGCATTTTTTGAGAAGTATATTTAATAACTTCCATTGAAGAACTGAGATCTTCCAATATAGAAGTTTTTCTGAAAGTTGAACATTAGGTTTTAAGTTGTCTTGATTATTTTTACGTGGAAAGTATTATCATATACAGTCTCCCCTTTGAACTGAAACCGCACAGAATCCATCCAGATTTAGTTTTCTCCCCAAGCCTTTTGTTTATTTCTTGTGCAGAAGATTCTCTGTCCGTACTTAATTAGAATAAAATTATGCAATTGTATCTTTATTAGACAAGGCTAATCTCTAATGCTTAACTTCTTATTTCAGCAAAGTCTAGAACTCATCTTTCTCTTTGGTCACTTGTTGGTATGTTTCAGTAGTTGGCATGTTTGACAGGATGTTGCGTTCTTCTTCGTATGTACATTTAAAACATATGAGGTACTTTGAACCTAATTTGTTAATTGCATCTTATTAACAACTCTTGACCAAGACCATACTTGCAAGTCTCATGTTATTTTAGTACTTGAAATCAAAATGGGTTTGGGATCCTTGACCTCTTCCTCCCAAGCATACAATCACAGTAGAACTGTATGATATTATAATATGGAGTGTGAACCAGAGACACTGGTTTAAAACATTGAAACCATGAAAAATTCTCAGTTGAAAAACTGACATTTGTCAATAAAACAGTAGGAATTCAGATTGAAAGCCTGATATAAATATTTCGCTTCTGTTAAATGAAACAAAAGTATTTGCGGGAAGGCAATGTATATTTTCTTCTTTATAATGAGTAAGAAAGCTCTGTAGCAGGCAGCCCATTGTGCAAATGTCTGGTCTGAGAACTGGAAGTGGACTGAAACCTTAATGAATGTGAATGGCCCTGAACTTCCACCATTTATAAACATTTTTAATGTCCTTGTCCCTATCTGGCTGATTTTTATTTTTGTTAAACTGTCTTATTGTGTTACACAGTCAGTTTGTATTGGACTAGACTCAGAGACTGTTCCTTGCCTGGTAGATTCTTTGGTGAACAAAATGCATCTGTTCTTAATAAAATGCTGTTTTCCTTTTCCTCTTATCTTGTTACTACAGTCCACAGTCACTTACGCCAAGGGCACAGGTCATGATAAGTATGTATTTGCAATTTTAGATGTCTCTGTCCTCTGCAACTTCAATTTCTGAGTAAAAAGAAAGCCAAACAAAAACAAAAAAAACCACAAAAACCCAACACATGGTAAATAATTGTAGTACCTCAATTAGAGAAGAGGCATAGGACAGAACCCACAGTATAAAATTAATGCATATATCTTTCAACAATAAAGCATTCTGGAGATGCTTTTTTAGTTTAGGCAACAATCAATTTGGGAAATTCTGATTCAAGCAATATTGTCTTCTAAATTTAAATAGTCAGTTTGTTCTTTATCTCAGAGAATACCATAACAATCTGCCTGCAGTTGAGGAGTGATTCAGGAGGGATGATAAAGGCAGGCATGTATTCTCTTCTCTGCGATGCAGTTACCTACTGGCAATACCAGAAAACTTAAAGTTCAGCTTGCTTTGATACACACTTGTAAAGATGTGGAATCTGGATGGTAAAGGAAATGCTGTTGGCTTTAGGCAGAGAAGGTACCAAAGGGATCTTTGATGCTCTATAGAAGTGATTTTATCTTTCTTGCTAACGATTTCATATTAAAACAGCACATGCAGTAATAACACACTTCAATAAAATATTGTTTGGATTGTACTGTAAGTCTAAACTAATGTTTTGCATTTTTTTTTAAATCTAACTTAAAAAAAAAAGGAGAAAAGAACTGACCAGAGAAACAGTGATCAAATATATAACTTATCTTTATATTTGTTGCATTTTCTTGGATTATTTTTTTTAATGTTTACTCATTACTGGGATGGGAATGGAAGCACTAAGATAAATGCTGGAGTTTTTAAAAAATAAAAAGCATGCTTTGGAGAATATTGGAATTTGGAAAAAGAAGGGTAAAAGGTATACCTTAATCTTTCCTCCCTTCTTGCTCAATAACTTGACCCTACATCAGCCATTTTTCTGTGCCTCAGGATCAATTTAATCTCTTGGCGGGGTTCCTGATTTTTCTTTGCAATGTTTTCTGCCCTACACCTTTTCCTGATATTATTTTTCTGCATACTTTTCTCTGAAATTCCTCTCCTTACTTTCTGTCTCCGTTGTTAAACATTTGCCTGCATTTAATCTTGATACTACCCCAGCAAGCTGTATTTTTTTTCTTGTTCTCTAAGACATTGCTGACTTGCCAACCTGTCTCTTTTATTCACCTTGCCTTCATGTTCGTGTACCCTTTCTGGCACTCTCATGGTGACTAAGGACATGTCTTCCTTGAGGAAGGAAAGCCTCACTTTCACCCACTTGGAAGAAATACAAATTAATATTCCTCTCCACCATATCCAGACACATATTTGCTTTCAGGTTTTAAGGGGACATAATGACTACCACTCAGAGAGCAACCTGAGGCTACAGCCCTGTTGACAGTATGAGATGTCTTAACTTCACAGGATTGAAATCTATTGCCGTTTCTTTGGCACATTATCATCTGCATTTCCTTTTCTGTTTCTTCTAGTCTCCTTCTAAAAATCCTTCTTTTAGGGTTGTTATGGTTTGAGGAACCCACAACAGTTTATTGTCGTTTAGACAATTATTCTCACACCTGGTGACCCGTCCCCACCAGGGAAGGGGGATTGGGGCAAAACCAAAGAAGCCCGAGGGTTGAAATATAAACAGATTTAATAAAATAAGACTAGATAATTAACATTAATAACACTAAAGAGCCAATATTGATCCCAATACCAGTATAAAATATACAAGGATTGTACTCAGCCAATTCTATCAGTAGGAAGCTGTGCACTCCCAACAGGGGACAGCAAATGTGGGACACTGCGAGCGCAATGGCTTCAGGAGGAAGGGAAGAGCTCAGGGATCCAGCACCAAGGCAAGAAGTTCTCAGGATCGCAGCCATCAAGTAAGAGAGAACTCCTCAGCAAATTTTCTAATTTATATTGAATGTAACATTCATGGTATGAAATAATGCTGTTGGCCAGCTTGGGTCAAGTGCCTGGGTCTTACTCCTCCTCATCCCTGCACATGGCTAACGTGAAAACACTGAAACTTTGAAACCCACACACCATAGCTGGCTATGAAGTAAATACTTTCACATATTCAGACACTAGAGTCCTCTAAAAGTTCAGTTTTCCCAAGCATTAAAAGAAACCTTATTGAAAAGTAAAATTACTGAAAGAAATATTAGTTCTGTGTTGCTCAAACCAGGACAACATTTTTTCCTCAAGGCAGATCCTGAAGCTGCCCTTTCTTTTCTACTACCTCAGTTCTTTCTACCTTAGAGTAATAAACGTCTAATTATCCCCTAAAGTGTGGTCTTGTCAGCTCAGGTTGGGGCGATGTTGTTTGCATATATTGGCATTTCCTGAAGGCTTTTCACTTACAGCTTTACCTGGATTTAGGGTAAGTTAGACTTTACATGAATCTGATGTTTTAGGACCTGGTTCATCTTGTCTTGTTCCTGGTACGAGGAGCATTGTATTTCATTTCAGAAGCATGAAGCCTGTTCAAAATGGGAAAATTGGATCAGATTTGCATAGAATGCTTCTGCAAGAATAGATGGTCTCAAATCTCAATTTTCAATGCAAAAAATGAAGTTTACAGGTTTTAGCCAACCATTTTTGTAGAAAGTATCATACTAGAGCCTTGTTGTGAAGTGTATTTGCAGTCAACTAACTGAAATATGGAATCTCCATTCTGTAGGAAAAAGATTTCTAGAGGTTTTTGGTGAGAATCTGGAGGAAAATTACATACTGAAATTTCCTGTGAGACAATTAAAAGCAGAAAAAAAATTTTTTTTTCTCTCTTCCTGAACAGCTTTTTCTTGAGAAAAACAGATGAGAAAACAGCTTTGAGTGTTCTGTGTTATTTTTTCCGGATCCTGTCTGCAGGCTGGACAGGGCAGAACCACCTTGTCAGGTTGGGGCCAAACGGATAGGGAAAGTCTGTTCCTAAGTTTCCAGCAAGTCACCGGGGGGAGCTGTTGTCAGGGCTGTGGACCACAGGAACCCAAACTCTGGTGCGGCTTCTTAGGTAAACTGACAGGAACCTGGGAGGAAGACTTCTGCGTTAACTGGAAACTGGCCAAAACCAATCTCTTCTTACAAAACGCTTCAGCTTTAATGGACTGGCATTTCTAATGAAAAACTATTCCTTTGGAAAATCCCAGGCACATTTTAGCCTCAAAGTGCTACTCTATTACTATTACTAAATAATAATGATAATAATAACTTTACCTTCTTCTGCCTGTTAGCTTTGTGTTCTTGCCCCTAATGTGAAGCAAACTGACATTGCTTGTAAATGAAAGTACTATATTTTCACATTTTTGCATCCTGTATTTTAAGGAAGTGTTTTAAGGTAATGTTGACTGTAAATAGCTGAGGTAGCCTGCTTGAGGCGAGTGGCAAAAGTGCAGTGATGAGTTGCACACTTTAGTATTTTTCTTGCATTTATTCTTAAGTGTTTACCTCACAACTCTTTTTACAGTTTCTTACTAATAGCAGATTGTATTACAGTTGTATCACCTGGTGACCCCTCTGATTGCGTAATGTCAGTTATAGTAGAGTATGTATTCATTTTTAGACTGGAAAGGCAGTGGATCAGGCTTAAACTTAATGCTATGAACTTGCCCACTGCAGGAGTAATCAAAACGAATGAGGGGTTCCTTCCTGTGCACATCAAGTCTGGTGGAAGAGGCAGACAAAGTACTCTGTTCCCTGCTCTCGCAGGAGAAGCGGCACCAGCAGTTTCCAGAGAGCCTGGGGATGTTAATCCCTGGCCACGCTTGCCACTGTCCTTCAAAGTACAGCTCAGGATGCTCTTCTTCCAGGAGTCATGGAGAGCCTTTAATTGCATGGTCAGTTTGTAAAGGGGTTGGCTTTTGTTGGGTAAAGCCAGATAGTGAAGGCAAGACAAAGGTAAATCTTTTCCAGATGTCTGAATAACAGGTGTGCTGAGGTACCCTCTTAAAAAGAAAAGCCGCTCCTTTTTAGAGGCTTGTGAGACTTGATTTGGGGTTTTTTGTATGTTTTACTTGTAGTTTCTGTGAATCTGTCTGAATTTGGTAGAGGGTATTACCTATTCCTGATGATTTCTTTAGTAAACTGCTCAGAATAGGAAGTCTTTATGGTGGGAATTTGATACCTTAAAAATACTGTGCTTTAATGGATAGATAACGCCATTGAGCTCTCAGCTAACACATAAAGCAGAATGAATTAGAGGAGAATGGAATTTAGTGTTTGAACTGTCTTACAGCTTGATCTTTAGCTTGGACTCCATGTGGAAATTACCAAATGGTATTTTGTGGCCTCTATCATTCCACTTGATTACATTGCAGAATGGTCCCTTTCTGACCTGGAATATCTAAAAGTCTTTGTAAGAAAAGCAGCAAAGAAAGCGGGAGTTTTGCTGAGAGCTTTTGTTGAGTAAGCACCTTTTCCTTAATAGCAAGAAATTTTAAAGTGTATTATTTATTCAGTATTGTAAATTATATTTATTAGAAACAAAATGATATACCATTGAAAAGTATTGAACATGCAGGTCAAAATAAGAAAAAAGCAGGGACATCTCACGGCTATACATAGTTGAAGCTTGGTTTTCCTGAAGTACTTTTTTATTTCATTTCTATGCAAGAAGAGAGGAGGCTGCATCAAAAAGAGATTATAAAAAAAAAAAAAGAAAAAGAAACTACATTCAGTCATATCAGTTAGTGGTTGCCTACGTTTCAATTTATATAGGTTTCCCTTAAAGTAAAATTCAGACTGAGTTTCAAAGTCTCAGCAGAAGCTGCAAAGGAATTCTTAGCTGTCGTTGTTCCAGGTGTGTACACTTCATGCAAGGCAAATCATTAGGAGTCAGAGCATTTGCTTTGAAACATATTTTCTGGTTGAGCTTAGAAGTGTATATAATTTCAAAGCATTAGTCACATCACTTTTAATTTGACTTAGTTTGCTGAACTCTTTTATAATGGATTAATAGCTATTTTTTATATTTTATTTTCCAAAGTCCGTATAGTTACAGTATTAACCACTATGTCTAGTTTTATACTTAGTTGGGGTTTGTGTCCTTATGCATCAGTGCTAATTGCAGTATCTGCTATCTTTGAAGAATTTTCTTAAGCACCTATTTAATGTGTCTAATAGAACACTTGCAAAAAGTCTTCTAGGCAGGGTAGTTAGAAGAATCTATGGATGAGAATCCTCTTTCAGTGTTTTGCCTGCTGAGCTTTGATTTCTAGTGTGATTGACCACATACTGAATACAAAGTCAACTCAAATTTCTCTTTTTGAAGGCTTTACAATCCATCTTGTTAAGTGGGGTTCCTCTGGGAAGGGCTGGGGGTTGCCTGCAATGCTCCTCCAAACCATTATCACCTCTTACCAATCTTGCTAAGCTTCTCTTCCTCTGCCATTGAAAATATGGAAGTTTTTGGTTAGAAAATGGTAAATAAGTTTGCCCGTGTTTGAGTGTAGCTGCTTTCAGATTTACCTGAGAGTATTAACATAATTTAGCCTTGCATTTTTAGAAATAAATACTACAAAATATCAAGACTGTTTTGAAAATGAACTCTCTTTTTCCATGTAGCTTTTAAAGATCCTAGCGATGTAAAATCAGGGTTGGTTAACTGAACAGCAAGTGAAGACAAAGAATAAGAAAATGTAGCCGTGAACTCACATATTATGAAAGAATAATGATAAAATTACTAATATAGTCAGATAAATTAACTACTATGCCATTGATACTGTGGTTTATGGTAACAGTCTGCAGGGAAAGCAAGGAGAGGAGAGTGGTTGTGTTGTTTACATTCTGCTTTTTATTCATACCTCACAAAGAACAGTAAATATTGGCTCTAATGATGAAGTCATCTGCATTGTAACAATAAATAATTAGCATAGCACTGATTTTGAAATGACTTTTTCAAGTATTGACATACCACTGGTTATTCAGTTTGATTAGTGTTTACTGTTAACACAGTCTTCCATTAGAGACACAGATCTAGTAGTCATTGCAACTGATGACATCTTCCAAAATTCATCCCATAATTCATGTGCAGCATGGATAGCAGTGATTACTTAGCACATTCAAAGAAGTCTAATTTTTTTTTTATTTTATGGTAATACTGTTATTTTCAATACAGCATCCGATACCCAAGTAATTTGAACGCTATTCCTGCTGTTTTATTGTATTGTAATATAAACATAAATGCAGTGTTAAAAGCTATACCAATGGTGTCAGACTCCTTAAGGACTTGAGAAAACTGTCATAACTTCTAGAATAACTGATAATCGTTTGTGGGTCAAAAAGAGCAACATGCTGTATTGCTTAGCTTTCTGCTTTCTTTTTCTCAAGGTTTGTCTGAGATTTAATTTTATGTGAAGTACACAAAACACTGTCAGTGAAACATTATCACTTTGTAAAAGCTGTTTAGAATATGGTCTGGCACAAAATGTGCAGAAAATTAAAAAAAGAATAGTTCCAACTTTTTGCATAGAGCTGAGTTGTGTATATTATTTGAAATTGTGGCCAAAACCAGTATATGTGAATGTGACTGCATCTTGATATTTGCAAAATAAGCCTAGAGCTACAAACTTATCTTTTAAAAGTTAAAATTATATACATAAATATATATGTTTAGAATTAAATAGAAAAAAATTGTATAAATAAAATTTCATCTATTTGGTTTTGTGTGTGTACATGTATATGTATGTGTGTGTGCATATATACGTAGTTCTTTACAGTTCTGAGGGGGTTTTTTTGTCCTATCTATTTCACAATATTTCCATTTAAATGCATATTTTGATTTTTCTTCTGGGACTTGGTGGAATGCCTTTCCATTACACTACTAAAAGTATAATCCACTTTAACAGCATATTTCTCCCTAAAGGGATGATCTTTTCTAGTCATATGATAGTATTTTTCACAGTATGATATTAACATTCATGATGTAGTGATTTTGTCTTGATTCAAAAGATGTTTTGTTCCAGTACTAAAAAGATTAAGGAGTGTCTTTTGTATCCTGCTGCTAAAAAATACCTCAAAATCAAGGAAATCTGAAAACCTCCCAAACCCAAAACTCGCTGCATGATCTCTGTTAAAGATGAGCTATTAGTAAAATTCAGAGTACAATTTAGAGGAGATAAAAATGCATGGCACATTTATAGAGTTTACAAGAAAGAAAATATTCTAAGAGAAGTAAATTGGACATCAAACAATCTTTTAAAATTGAATTTATAAACACCCTTGTATACAAATGTATCTTTCAAAAAGATGCATTTAAGAAAAGGTGTATATTAATGTTCCTAGTGATGTGATTCCTTGGCAATTCAACCCATAAATGTTTAGTTTGCAGTTCTCAGAAGTTTATGCAAGTTGCATTGATAAGATGCAATGATGGAGCTGCTAATTTTTGATCAGAATGCTGCAGCTTTTAAGGTTGTTAAATTTAAAGATGTTGAGAGATCAAATTAAATTATGTTGCAAGTGCAAAGGATGGGAGGAAGAGTGAAATCCCATGCAGGTTTTTCCACCAGTTGTGCCGAGTCCTGCAGCACGCTATCCAGTAGGTGGGTAAGAAGGGGCACGGCGGGACACTGGTCAGGGGCGTGTGCCCTGCGCTGAGCACACTGTCATTCCTCTGGCACATCAGTTCCCTGAGGGGTTCATCCTGCACGTTTAAGCTTTTACAGTTGGCCCTTTCTTAGGACAGAAAATACAAGAAGGGGGGTTAAAACCTTTGAAATAAAAATAAAAGTGTTTTTTTTTCTAAAATCAGTTTGAGGAACAATAACATCCTTTTCTGTATGTGATCAGGTATTCATTGTGTGTTGCATAAACAAGTTATTTTCTTAAATGTAACAGTCTTTCCCTAGCATCTATATTACATGAGAGCAATGCTTTTGCAGCTTTTTTAAAAGGTTAATCAATTAATCATATTATACTCAGTAGTTTTTTAATAAATAGTTTTATCTTTTTTCAGAGTTGTGATTAGTTAAAACCTTTAATTGAATGTAATAAATAATTGTAGCACATATTCTTACATTCAGATAGATTTCAACTTTTCTTTGGCTAGGTGGTTTCACACTACTAACACTAGTTTTCCTCTTTGTCTTTTGCTTAAGTATTTTTAATAGCCATAAATTTATTTTGTAATTGAGAGTGTAAGGTAACTGAAATTTGCAAAAACTTAACACACCCAGATTTATCAGAGCTGTTTATATACTGCCCTGAAATTACAAAGGGCCTCTGATGAGGGACTGTCCTTGGTAAATTGCTGGTGTAAGACCTCAAGGTACTTGTGCCGACTGAAGCTGCACAGTTTATGTGAGATAAGTTACTCAGATACCTGTTTTCATAAGTGAAGGTTTACATGTGTATGTTAGGTATTTATATTACTAAATCAAAACTATTACTGTTGAAACTACATTTTTTTATTCATTTTTTGTAAATTATTTTAAAGGTATATTTTAAAATAATGTGGTATTTCTGAAATTGTGATTTACAGCATATAAGAGAAAAAGGGGTTTTTTTCAAACTGTACTACACTTAATTACAGTCCAGATCATTGCAAAATAAAAAACCTAGTATTTTTCAATAAAATACTGTTGTGGTAAATTAAAGTTAAGCCACCCTTAAACAGCTATTGCTTTCTCTCATTCTAGTTCATTACATAATGACCTTGTGCGTTTTAGAGACTTTCTTTATAAACACATTTCTTATGGCTGCATACCAAAACTGCAAGGAAGTTATCATTAGTTTTCCATCAGTGAGAACAAATCTTGTGGTCCAGCATTAGTACTGTATTTCTGCTTATTGTACTGTATTATCTTATTATAGTAAAGTTACTGTTTAGCAATTGGGTCTCTTCAGGCTTGCGGTTTTTTTGTTTCTTTGTTTGCTTTTAACTCAAAAAAGCCCTGGTGTGAAATACAGGCAGCATTTTATATAACTGTATCTAGAAGTGCCTGAGGAATACAGAAGCTTTATACGGCCTCCTAGCAGGGTCACATTTGCACCTTTTTTGTCTTGGGCCGTAGTCTTTGTGTTTGTGGCAGGATTTTCCACAACTGGAAAACTACTTCTTAATGACTGGACGGATGTGGGTGGTAATTTTGAATTGCACATCAGAATTTTGCTTTAGCAAAAGGTCCATTTAGTTTTCATATGTCCAAGACTTGCCAGAGATTTAATTTTTCCTTCTAAGTTGCATGGAACACAACAGTTTTACCTGTATCATAGAAGTAATAGAAACATTTTACTGCAATCTGATACTATGCTGTGTGATATTTCATTGTTTTCTTTGATAGACAACTACAATATAGCTTAATATTTATCTTCCATGAATTGAATTGATTTTTGGATAGACTCAAGCAAAAACATGGACCTGTTTTGAGGTATTAGAAAACCTTTAGTGTGAAGTGAACTCCATCACTGATAATTCTGATTCTCTTTAAAAAAAAACAAAAAACCCAGGAGAAGGAACGGAAGCTTAGGTAGAATCTTTTTTTTTTCTTTTTTTTTTTTCTCCCCGTAAAACCTGATTAAGTAATACACCCTTTTCAGTGCTCCTGCTCCTTATCCAGAAGCGTGATTTGACAGCCAGTGTCACATCCTGACACCCTTGCCCTTTTGTACATGATCTGTGTAACAGGGAATGGCAACTTTCCCTTTTCCAGGTCTCCAGCAGAAAAATCAGGCTGGATTGAATTGTTCTGTGGTCCAGTCCATTTGCACTTCTTGAATTACATTTGCACTCTTCTAGTAAAATGACTGCACTCTTCATTTGTCTGAGCTCTATCTCGTCTGCAGCCTAAATCTGCACTTCTCTGCTATGTTTAGGATTTTTCAGGCTATATAGTCTACTTCTGTTTTATTAGAAAAAATTTGTTGCTATCAACAGATTGTTTTGATCTAGAACATCCAGTCAGGGCTGTATTCCCAGAATACTTGTTAGTTACAATGATACACAAGTGATTTAGAAATTAAAAGGCAATGTTCTGGAAAGGAAATGAGGATCTGTCAGTGGGAAATAGCCCCATGTCTTGTAATTAAAATGAGTGGCTTATTATATGGATCACATAAACTCTATTATAGGAGGAGGCAAAGCTTGGAGTAAGTGAACTGCTGCCATGTTGCAGAAACATTACCAACTGTGAAATATTACATGTTCTACATATTAGAAAACAGAAATGTAAAATTAATGCAAACTTAATTCTATGCTGTTCTTTAATGCAGTGAAACCTGCATCTTGTCCAATCAGAGACCTATAAAAATTGTTTGATATTACAAGGGTAGAATGATTTTCTGGTATCGATGCTTACATCAGAGTACTTAATAGTCTGCCAGGTTTTGTGAGAGATGGCAATTTTAGTCTTCTCTCATTCAAACAAAGCGAAAGCCCTTAATTTGTGCGCAATCAAGGGGGTGTTTTGAAGCTTGGACCAGACTGGGAGCCTTTGAGATTTCTTTCAGAAATTAAAGAAATTCACAGCCTCATTATACATACCTCTAACTGCAAGGACTAATGTCAGAGAATTGTGTAGTAAGTTGGTCTCTCCTCAAAGACCTGGAATTTAGTCAGCCTCTGCTTTGTAATACCTTGTTTATTGCAGTTTACTCCTTGAGTATAAGGTATAAAATGGGAATTTGGAGGCAATGTGGATATACTGTACTGAGTTTAACAATCTTGTAACACATCTAACATGCTTTTACTAAGGGGGAACATTGCATAACTTGTTTGGGGTGTATTTTTAGTTTCTTACTTATATTAAAAGTTTATTTTTTAATTTATTCTCATTATTAAGCTCTAAATATCTAATGTAGAAATGTTTTTACTGTAAATAGGAGAATGCTGTCCTTAAGAACATATCATTAAGCTATTGTTCTGCCAAGTTACTGTATCTAAACAAAGGTAGACATAGACAACTTTAAAAGATTTGTGACTGTGGCTTCAGTAGTTGAAGCGTCTGAAATGTGTTCATTCAGCATATATATTTGGAACTGAGTTTATATAGAAACCTTCTTGTTTCTGTTGTGATAAGAAAATGGGAAGAACCCTTGATTCTTGCTGCTAAGCAGTCCGATGAAGAGGAAGATTTGATTCTTCATGTAAACTTTCTAAAGCTTGTCAGAGAGCATATTTTGATATTGTTTTGGAATGTTTCTCTTAAGACTTGGAATCATTGCTATAATTTTAGTAATGCTAGGTGAACTTGTCTTTTATTCAAACACAGTGATGGAAAAATAATCCAAACAAAAGCACTTTATAAGAGAATCAAACCTGAAAATCATAGTGCTGCATTTTGTGCTTCACTGCAATCCGGGAAAAACTCTGTTGAAAGTTGCAATATTTTCATCAATAGGAGTAAATGATGTCATAGATGAAAGGCATAAAACATGGGTTTTCACAAAGTATGTGCACAATTCTATTTTGCTCAAGATGTTTGAATCCTCAATGAATTCTTACTATGAGAAGTGCAGTGCAAACACTGGAGTTTTGGAATAGTAATTATTGGGTAAAAGGACTGCGTAAAAGCTTAAATCTGAAGAGGATTGTTGCATTAAAAATTAGCAGAAAGTGTATAACATTCTAAAAAGTGATGGCTTTGTTTTTTAAGGAATATTTTATCTGGATTGCTTTAAATTTGTACAGGCTATATAAGAATTTGACAATAGTGGGCATGCCTTTATTAAAGTCATTTTTGTTCAGTGGTATTTTCTAATCATTTGGACATAATTGTTTCCAGGGTCAGTCATATTTAGATCCATAAAAATAAAGAACCTAGACTTATTATCTTGATATGATGGAACACTGGTGTTTCATTATTGAGATTCCTAACAGTTTTAAAGAACTTCCAAACCCTGTTGACTTTTGGAGAAGTAACAAAAATTCTGTTCTTGATTAGAGGAGAGTTCATGAGGTTTCTGTTCCAAGTTGAAAAAGAAAGAGGCCTTTCTGTTAGACCTGTGTTCAAAATAGAACTATTTTCCTCCAGTTTAAGGTTTTAGAAAGTCCTGTGTTCTGCTTTTTTTGCATGGGGGAGTGATGATAAGATCAGAAGAGCTGACTGTTGGCAGTGCAGATAATGAGAATATTTCTGAGAGAGTTAATCTAAAATATGTTATCTCTGGAAAAAAATGAAATTTGGAATATTTATTACAGATCTTGTATGAGATTTTGTATGTGGTACTTCAGAGTCCGTTCCAAGTTGATCTGCTTCTAGGAGTAATAGCAACTTAATGATTTAGTAATTTGAAAATGTGTTTAAGAAATTCTGAAGAAATTGTTGCAGTGATACAGTTTGTAAACGTGCAAATGTAGCAGAACAACTGACTGTTTCATGCAGAAAAGATCGAATACTTGCATTCTTACAGAATAGGATGGTTTCCTAGTGACAGCAGTGGATCAGTATAATGTAAATGTTGCCTTTAACTCTCTTGCATGTCTGCAGGTGAAGAATAATCTTACTAACATCAGTGAAGTTGCGTTATTGGTATCACAATAGGCCTGAGCTACCTTACTCCCTTGTGCTATGCAAATAGAATTAGATATAGGCTTGGTTTAGGTTTCTCAAGTGTCTTTAAGTAGCAAGAAGCATGAAATTTGCCAAATAACCTTTAGAGAAAACTAACTTTGATGATAAAGTTTTATGACTTTTATATGTATAAGCATATGTGCCTAGAATGTTTTCAGGTGAAAATTGTGCAGCTTTCCTGCCGGCTGACTTGTTTGTCCATAATGGCCTACAGTTTCCCATTAGCGTAATAGCAAATAAGGTAAAGTAAATCTTACATCCTCAAGCATCCCTTTCTTCTTGTACATTCATTATTGGATAACTTTGTATTCCAGTAACTCATGTCACTACAGTCATCTTCAATATAATACTTGCTTTATATTAAAAATTGAGACTTTGACGCTTTGGGAGAAGATACAGTTTTAAAAAAAAAAATTAAAAAAAAAAACTATGAAGAAAGTGAAAGCAACAGGGTTTTTGGTAAATTTTCCATCAACAGTTAAAAACACTAAATATACTAATCAGTCATTAACTCTACACATACATCAGCATTATAGGTTTTGTGACAATTCGGGAATGAATGCAAATATTTTGAATCTGCACATTGTACATTAGTTATATAAATCACGTTCATTTTATCAGATGATGTGACTCAGCGGTGATGCAGATGTGAATTAGCTATTTGTAAAAGTCTAAGTTAAGAACCCTCATGAAATTTCATCTTTGTCTTCAAGGGACTATCAGGTTAAAACTTTGTTTTTCATGCCTATCATATTGGATGTTTTTATTCAAGTACTTCACATTACTGAATGTGATCAAGATTTCAGGCAAGTAGTAATGAACACTTTTGACAATGTTTGCACAACTTGTTCAAATATTGCATTGAATAATTTTATATCTTAGTCAGCCTTAAGTGAAAGTTCATTTCCTCTTGTAGAACGTGGTGTTTTGTTCCAGTACAGTGTGCCCCAGATGCTATTTCTTCAAGGCTAGTTGCTGTAATGCTAAGATTTGGCAGGTAAATTTTGATGGAGTTTATGATTTATAAATACTTCTAGTAGCTCTTTCCCACAAATACTGGAAGTTACAAAGCTCTGAACATTTAGTATTATGAAAATATATTTTCTAAGAAGTAAAGGTTTTGTGCAGTTTTTTGTAGTTTAAGTAATAAGAAAAATATAAGCAAATTGCCATATTCTTAGAAGCCTTTTTTTCCTTATAAAGTAACTGGAGTTCAGTGGCAATGTGAGAGTGCAGGTCTATCTCTGTGTGTGTGTGTAGATGCATATTACACAGATTTCATAAATATAAAGTGCAGTTTTGAAAGATGTTCTCAGCTGTAGTACATGGGAGAATGAGTTATCTAAGTGTACATAAACATACCTATTTGTCATACTTGTTAGTGACAATAAAATTGACTTATTTCATCTGAAGTTCTTACATGATTTAGAATGTGTTAAAATAAGCAGGCAACTGCTTTAATGTCTCATTACGGCATATGAGAGTTAATTTTAGAAAAATAAAAATCTTTTAAAATTTCTTTGCTGTCAGGAAGCTATATTCTTTTACAAGGAAACATAACGGAGGAATAGAAAATTTGTTTCTAATAGACAAAATAGCTGATTTTCGTTTCAGGCATGTTTTTTCTCCCATGCTTCTGAGTCTTGTCCTGTTGCATGTGGTAAGAGGACAACAAAAGGAAAACGGATTCTTGTCCTGTCATGCCTACAGTTTAATTTGCACAAAAAGAAGTTTGCTCATAGAATTAGTAACATGAATGAAGTTACTTACGTGCCTCAGCATTTGCCAGTGTGTGTTGTGACATATTTCATTTAAATAACATTGCTTTGACAATACTCATATAGAAATAAGTGAGGCTGGACAGTTAATACGTGTATGACATTTTTCTAGAGTAGCTTCCCTTAGTGGAATTCTGTTAATGAGCTGAATTATCCAAACCATGCTGCGTACCTCAGGTAACCAGAGCAAGCTGTAGAGTCTGTTCAGAGTTTGGTTTGTAGATGCTGTACTGGATCTGTTTCTTGTTGGTCTGCATTGTGGAAGGGTAGATTGCCATTAGCCTCTAGAAGTTGGTCCACGTGGAGACTACGTGGCTGAAAGCTAATAGAGAGCAAGGAAGAAAAAGCTTGTGTCTATATTCAAGATCTTAGGTTATCAAGGCTGGCTTTTGACTGTCTTATGGTTTGTTAAAGATAATATTTAAAAAAAAGAAAACCAAGAGTGACATTCTGCCTTGTCTGAAGTCAGAGAGTATGATTCAAGTGGACTGAGCTGCTTTATCTAAATCATGAATCTTCTCTTGACTAGAAACATACAAACTAATGTTCCTTTGACATTGTTTTTCTTGATTTAGTAAGTGGTTTGTCTTCGGGAAGACATTGATCTGGAACATAATAAGATAGGCCAGTACTTGCCTTCATAAGACAAAGGCTTTTTTTTTTTTTTTCTTCTATTATCATTCTGAAGAAGCCACACATAATTGTATATGTTGGTATCTTAAAAACCTAGTTTTTAAATTTAAATCACAGTCGCTGACTACTAATTCTAGATAAAAGTGTCAGAATTGTTTATAAATTTGCTGTCTTTCATGTTATAGATGTTGATATAATTGCTCTTGATTGCAAAACAGTTACACTTACCATCACCAACACTTACAATATCCATTCTAGCACAGGAACAGGAAATTGTATGGTTACTTGATTGTTTTGTAGTTGTTCATTGGCATCTTTTCATTACAATGTAGTGTCTGTTATTCAATCTGGAGTTGACTGTTTGTCCTAAATTTGGTTATCAAATTAAGTAATCAGTCTTTGTTGAGGTAATTTTATAAATAAGATTTCCTGAAAGAAGTGTCTGCAGGCAAGTTTTCCCTGTAATTATTTGAACATTCAAGAGTTGGAAGTCCCAAAGGTGAAACAGACATTTATGTGAAACTAAATCCCAGCACAAAATGCAATTTTTTAATATTATTTTTTATTTTTGTTCAGCTGCAAACTGTTGTCTCCCTATCAAAGATATTGTGCCTTCTGTTGATGGCACTTAGGCCTCTTGTGCATTTAATTGACTTGTATAAAGAAAACAAAAACATCCAGTTTTGTAGAAGAGTCCTTAAGTAACCTTTGCAATTGTGGATTAAGACTGCTGATTTTGATTTTAGTATTCTAGGTTTTCTGATAGGTATATTTAACTATATTAAATTTTACTAAATGCATTGTTTTTAGCATGACATCTTTTATTGGAAAAAAGTGAATCAGTCCATCTAAATTAAATAATTTAGAAAAAAATCTTATGAAATAATGATATCTAAAATATATCTCAAGTCACTTGTATTTTAGGAAAATAATTAATATATGAGATAACATAAAGAATTGTATTAATTAATGAATGATTTGTTATTCCAAAGATTAATTCTTCACTTTGTAAATGCAGGTAAATGGAGAATCAGTATATCAGGTAAACCTGCATTTATGGTGTGATGTATGGCTATAGTGGAATATTTTCCTGGTTTTCTGTTTCTGCTATTTAGAATTTAATTCTAGCCTTTTGAATGGCAGTATTTCAATATACTTCTGTTTTGATATGAGACTTTGAGAATCGTACTTCTGTCTCTCTCGCTCTTTCTCCTTTTTCATTTGCAGGGGTGTGTCCATGTGCTCATGTGCGTGCAAATGTACCTCTGCACTGTATCCCTGAATCTTTGATGCTTATAGGTAGCATGAGGACCATACACTAATTAAATGGGATTATTATGAGATTGCAATTAGATACTGAAAGCTGTGACTGAGAGCTGATGAATACCCCCATACACTGAATTAATATATTTTGTGTATGTGTGTGTGCATGCAGTATTTCAATTGCATTTGTAAAACTCCTAAAGTTAGGCCATCTGTTGTGCTTAAAGGTGGCGGTACGTCTGTCCATTCCCTATGCAGGGCATTCATAAAAATGAATCTGATTAGCTTTTAAAGTGGATTAGTTACGTAGTATTATCTCCTTGTGTAGCTAGTATTATTCAAAAGTAATTTACTTTTCAAGTGAGCTAAGCTAAGCCCGCTCAAGACTACTGAAGTTCTTAATGAGGGTGTTCACACAGGGATTTCATGTGAATCCACATTAAATTAATTTCCACCCATGTTTTTGGAACTACTTCTTTCTAAGGAATGAAGGTATGAGATATCTGTGCTCTGAGGTCTCTAAGTAGAAGGCAGGAAAGTCCCAGGTGATGTGTAGGAGGAAACGGATCCTGGGGGTCCATGAGGCAGCAGTGTGGCCTTGTCGCCAAGAGGGCCGATGGAATGCTGGGCTGTGTAGGGAACAGTGTGGCCAGTAAGTCGAGGGAGGTCATTCTTCCTGGGTAGAAGGAGGATGGAGCCAGACTCTTTTCAGTGGTTCCCAGTGACAGGACGAGGAGCAACGGGCACAAGCTGGAACGTAGGAAGTTCCATTCAAATATGAGGAAAAGCTACTTTATGGTGAGTGTGACAGAGCACTGGAACAGGCTGCCTAGGGAGGTCGTGGAGTCCCCTTCCCTGGAGATTTTCAAGACCTGCCTTGATGCAGTCCTAAGTGATGTGCTCTAGGCAATCCTGCTTCGGCAGGGGAGTTGGACTAGGTGATCTCTAGAGGTCCCTTCCAACTCTGACAATTCCGTGATTCCATGTAGTCATCCGCAAGGCTATGTGATTCTGCTGGGCTGCAGAACCTACCAAACAGCAGTTTTTCAATTTGAAGAAGAGTTATTATATCCCTGCTTCTCAGGGTTGTTTCCATACTGTCTTTGATTACTTGCAGCTGCCTCTGACAGAAATATCAAAGCTTAGAAAAATCACATACTTTGTTTCAAATCAGCATAATCAGTGATCTTAGAATGCTTCACAAATTATAAGGCAAAACTCATATTTAAGAATTTTCCACTCAAATAATTGCAGAAGCCTAAAAGTCTTGTTACTGATGTATATATTGTCAATCACACATCTGCAAATATGTTGTGTTTTAATTTGAAATTTTGCAAATGACTGATAATCATTGTTTAGACACAACTGACTGTAAGCTTTAATTTAAGCATGTGTAACAGTTTGTTTTTTTTTTTTACTCATGCAACATTCAAGGAGGATATTAATTGGAAAGACAATTTCATTTAGAGATAAACTATTTTATATCTTGATCATAAAATGAACGCTATTGTAGCAAAGCTGTAAAGCAAATGTTAAAAATTAAACCTAGTTTAACCATTCTTCATCTGTTTTTCCTTCAGTTTCTTACATAGATCTGCTCTAAACAATAAATTTTTCAGGATATTCTGCATTTTCTGAAGGGGAATGTTCAAATTTTCTTGCAATACGTGTGAACAGGCATCTATAGGCACAGGTCCAGCACTTCCTTTTTCTTTCTTTGATATTATTTTGGCTCCTGTATGCAATATTTCATTTAAGCTAGACATTATTAAGGTGGTGAATAGTTCTATGCAGTGATATGCGTAGCAGTAACCTTTACTCATAATGTGATATTGTCTGTATGTCTTATTTTGTTCAGCTTTCTCTGGCACTGATGAAGCCTAAGGCTGCTGTTTCTTTGAGTTGCTGATAATTTTTTATCTGATTAACTGACACATTTAGTTGAAATCAGACACAGCCCTTAGGCTGGGCATGGATTTAATTTAAAAAGTATCAAAGGTTTGCACTGTGTGCTGTTTAATCATCATGTTTATCAGGCAAAGAAAAATTACCGGAAGGACCATAGGGAGAGGGTTATCTTAAGGAGCAGTAACTTGGGAAATTGATAATAACTCCAAGGTAATTTACAGCTAACTTTTACATTCATTAATATAACATTTCCCACTAATAATTACAGTGCATGAAATATACTAATTAAATTGAAAACATTGAAAACATTAGCGCTAATTTTCTTTTTGCTGAACTCTGAGAGGGTCAGGTAAAGACATTAAAATGTAAAATTAAAGAAAACCTCTGTACCAATGCCACTGCAAGGAATATTTTATTTACTAGTAGAATACTTTTACCACTTCTATACTACCATGCATATGTAGTCATTTCCTCAAATTACCGTCACGATCCATAGTTGAATTTCAGTCACTGAAATAAAACAAAAAAAAAGCAGAATTGAGATCACAGTGTGATAGCATAAATGACTCTTACATTTCTGTTTATATTTTACTTCAGCTGTTAACCAGTATGTCAGTGTTGTACATGAGTATTACAGAGCCACCTTAACAACATATCAGTAAGGATACTCATGGCACTGATGGTTTGGGGCTTTTATGGAACTGTTTAATATTTTATACTATTTTCTGATAGAAAGTTAAGTAATTTATGATACATGGAAAGCAGCAATTTTGAATTGTGTTCTTCATTAAACTGATTAAAAATATATATAACTTTAAAACTATGAAGCTTTAAAAATAAATTGTACATTTTAGTACAGTTACAGTTGCAAAGATTGATTTGCTATTCTAACACAATTGTTCATAAAGACTATTCTTCATGAATGTTATGAACAGGAATAAATTAATGGTTATAACAAGGCATGTAATAATGACATAATTTCACTTACAGTTAAAACATAGATAATAATTATCTTATGTACATAAGAAAGCTTAGTACTGCTGCCAAAATTTGGTACTATCTAGATGCTTTTTAAAAGTTGATTTTTATACTTGCCTTTTAAAATTAGTAATTTTGGTAATTTTGATGGGGAAAAATAAGTTTTAAAAAGTCATATGGAAAATAAAAAATTGTTAGCATCTGTATACATCTATGTTTAGTAACTAGTTTTATGTGAAAATGACATACTTTGTGATGTAGTACTTTGTGACAGAGTATACTGTACTGGGTGTAAGCGCTCTTTCTGTTATCCAGATATTTCAGAGAAGCAATTTAGTTTTACTTTAGACTAGTCTATTGTACTAGCAATGTATTAGTAAAGTTTTGCATAGTTTAAATAATTTCTGAAGTTACTAGTACATGATGTTTTCTTTAATAATAATAATTTAAAAAAAAACAAACAACCCAAGGAAAAAACCCACCCTTCCATATTAGCTGTCCTTGAACATTTTCCTGTTCTCTACTACTTGTTACATAATACAGCACCTAACATCTTTGTCCCAGAATCTTCCCAAATTCGCTTCCTTGGCTTTTGAGTTCAGTGTGAATCCCTGATATTGAGCCTGCCGCTGTCAGCCTGCTCTACCCTTGCTGAGGCAGCGGTTTTGTGAACATGCTTTTTGTGGTAGCAAACCTGATCAGATGCCACATTAAAAGGTGACGTGTAGTACCTGAGGCCTGGCACCGCTGATTCTGGGACTGATTTCTCTGCAAACCACCATCAGCTCTAAACGAAACAACATCCTGTCTGTTTGCAAAGTGGCCAATAACTCTTCCAATACCAAACAGTGAATCTGCTGAAGAACTAGTTTTCAGTTAGTACCCTTTGCATGCTTCAGTGCTGAGCTGAATACATTGTGCAGCAATGCTTTTAAACTTTGTACACTTGAGGAGTTTATGAAGGTTGTTAGACAGTAGTTTTTTTCTGTTCCACCTCATACTCCATCCTTCTTCACTTCAAATCTTCTTATTTCTTGAATTTGTGCCACTCCAACCTTGATTTTTTAAACTGTACAGAATAACGGGATTGAATTTATTCCATTTCATGGTATGTAAGTATATTAACTAGTTCTCCCATTTCAAAGCATTTATTCAAAGCATATTGATGTTTCTCCTTGTGGAACCTGCTGTCTGGACAGTGATGGAAGTTTATTTTTGCTCTTTACCATCAGAATAACTAAATGAAAAGTGATGGTGGTGAATAGCTCTCTGTCAAATGTCTTTAAATGGGAATGCTAGGCACTGAAAAATGACACAATGTACTGCCATTTCAAAAGTTGATTAAAACATACGTATTATCGAAGGAAATAAACTAGAATAAGTGCAGAACATCTTGTATATGACTGTTTAAATGAGATTTAATGTAGCTTGTAAGCAAGCAGCCAAACCAGTCTTACGTTCTTTTGTTACCAACTTCAAGATACATTGCATACATATGTACATACATATGCATGTGTGTAATCTCAGTAAGTAGAAAATCTGAATAATTCTTTGTTTTGCCTTTTCCCATATTTTGCTTGTTTTTATTGTCATCATTATGTTCCATGAAGTAATAAATACTGTTTGAACAGATTTCTAGTATAGCTGTAATCCCAGTAGTAGATGCCACCTTGGTGTCTACCTGCAGAAACCTTTCATGTCTCCCGCAGTTCTTGATATATTAGATGTGGCGTGTCTTTTGTATTGTTATGCTACCTTGCATGAAGAAGTAGTAATGAAAAAGCATTTGAAGATTCAGCATCTCTAACACTATTGAGGTGATTGTAGAAGTTCTTTGTGGTGTTTTTTTTTTTTTTGTTTCATTGTTGTTCCTTGTTCATAGGCTAAATCTCTTTTACTCTTCCCTTGTCATCAGTCCTGAGTCCCCAGTGTGCTTTATAAATGCAGATGCTTTTCTGCAGTGGTTATTTGATTTTTGTCTTCTCCTATTCCTTTCTGTAGTTGAATACTTTTATCCCTATAAAGGCATTCAGTTTCATTGCCATATATTGTCCTAGTCTGATAGTCTGGATGGACTTTACAGCAGGAGTCACAAGTTTCTTTGTAAAAGTGAGAAGCCTCAGCTCTTCTGATTCTGTGATTCCATTACAAATATATTATAGCGTGTTCAGCAGAAACGGATACAGATTGCTTCATTCCTTCACACAGAAAGATATGTGGTGACTTAGAAATATTGACAGTTGATAGTCAATGTATTAATTGTTTACTAATATTGGTTCCTAATGCCAGATCCTGTGCATAGACCACTTAATGATTGTTACCTTTGAGGATATGTTGCCTGTGATTAATTGTTCACATAAGCAGAAATACAGGTAACGTTTCAGGACATGTTGGATGAGGTCTGAACATTCTGATGGAGCACATTTCGAAGGAATTGTTAGTGCTACGCTTTTTACATAAAACCACAAACAAACGATACTTAGGTGTCATGTCTTCCAAGACTGTTATCTGACTTAACTTCATAATATTTCTAAAAAGAACTTTGAAGAATGCAACTTAAGTGCAATTGTAACAGTACAAGTAAACTGCATATCAAAATTGCATAAAACAAAGGAATATGCGGAAAACATTTTAGATGTACTTGAAGACCCAAGAAGGGTTCATGAATCATTTTATCAAATTTATTTAAAGAAAACTCTATTTACATAACTGTGTTGTGATTGTTGTGGTGATGGGGTCTTGGGTTTTTTTTTGTTTTGGTGCTGTGTGTGTTTGTTTGTTTGTGGTTTTTTGGGGGTTTTTTTGTTGGTTTTTTTTTTTTTATGGTTGGACTCGATGATCTCAAAGGTCCTTTCCAACCATGAAGATTCTGTGATTCTGTGTTAACTTTTTAAGAAATGTAATTGTAGATGAGTGAGTTGAGTAAGTTGAAATGTCTGTGATTTATCTTTATTCAAAAAGAACCTTGAAACATTGTTGCACAGAAAACTCAAAGAGAAACAAAAGTAATATTGGCCGGATAATATTAATAATAATGATAATACTGGCAGTGGATAATGAACAAGTGACAGATAAAGTAAAATTAATTTTTATCAGTAGTATTACTTCTGGATAAGTGAGAAGCATCAACTTGAATCCTGTATGATTTTGCATTAAATTTCATATTAAATGATATATCCATTAATGACATGTAGAAGTACATAAATTGAACAGTGATATCATTTTCAGATTATTATAGCTAGGAATTCTGATAAATATGGTGACTCTTAAATCAGAAGTTTAGATGGATATGAATAACTTGGGAATTTGGTTGGGCAAATATGAGGTGAGAATTAATGTAAAGAAGAATAAGAAAATAGATTGAGGATAGAATATCCAAGACAGACATAAACCAGGAAATTTTCCCCTAAATAAAACACCTTCCATATCATTTTATTGATAGGAACTGAAAATGAATTAACTCAGTACCGTGGCAGGCAAAGACTGATTTCATTTTGAAATTAATATCTAGGTATATAGTTGAAAATTTTATGGTAAAATCTTTCTGCAAACATCAGAGGATTGGTGTCTAACTGAGCAGGTCCAGAAGATAAGTCATGCAGTGTAGTTATGATCAACATGGGTTAAAAGAGGAAAGCAAGTAGAGTTGGAGCAAATTCTAGGAAAAGAAAGTAAATTCAGCATGTTGATTGGGACTCAAGCAATTTAAAAATGCAACAGCTCATGAAATATTATAAGCATGTGCATTTTCAAATGTTACATTCTCAGTGTGTTTTCAAGAAAAAATAAAAAATTGTTGGTTTAGGTAATTGAAATGAGACAGAGAAAATATGTCTTGGAAAACCTTTTCTATAGCAGAATTTTAAAAAGATGATGTTGAGTAACTTGCCTACAAGTCTTCTTGTTGTGGTGTGAGGATAAAAAGAGTAATCTCAGACCCTCTTGTGCTCCACATTGTGACAAATGCTAACAGTTAAATTAATCGTCATGATTGTGTGTTGCTGACATTAATTTGTAGGTGGGATAGCAAACGCCTCAGTTACAGTGAAGAGATGGAAGTAATTTTCAGGATGTCAGGAAAACTTTAGGATAAGCTGTTAAATTCGGCACTTTTTCACTTCTGCAGATTATTTCTTCTGTAAAATGCTACTCGACTCAAGTAGATTACTGTGTTAGAGTAATAACCATGTTGTAGCTCAGCTGTGCTGCTCTCTTCTATGCAAGATCTGCGTTCCAGCCCATTCAGTTCCATATCCTGGGCACAGGGAAAAAGATATATTCTCGGCTGATTCTGCTACTAGAGGTACTGAATCTCTATTGTTTAGGCCAGCATATACTGCTATTATTAGTATTTCTTGTTTTTTTTCAGGACAAAGAAGGAGTGGAGGGTGTATCTGTGGGAGCCATTCTTTCTGACTACCAGAGAGTTCGAGTTGAAGATGTGTAAGAAAATGTTAATCTTTATTAATATACACATTCTGAAAAGTGCTTTACTTGTTCATTTTCTAACTTGAATTCTGGAGCAGAGCCAGTTGCTTTATTTCTCATGTTCTATGATACCCAATTCATTGAGATTGTTACTGTATGTACCGTGTTTGGTTATTGGGGTGGTTTTTTTCCTGAAATAATTTTTAAAAAAAGGTTAGTGAAAATCCAGTAGAGACTATACTGGATTTTTGGATTTCTCTTCAGGTCTGTCATGGGTCTGTCACAGCTTTGATATGAAAATAGTTGAGTAGGTTCAGGAAAGCTCACCCAGTTCCAGTGACTACAGTGTCATGGTCAAGTATCTGTTTCTCAACAGAGTTTTAATATAGAGGAACATTTTGTGACTTGTTATCAGGAATTAAATATAAGAGGATCCTTATGTGCATATCTCCCCTTACTTCCTTAAAATCTAAAATCTGTTATCATTAATCAGGTGTTTTCATTTGTCATTTCTACTGTGCACACTCTTTAAGTCTAGATAGATTATGATACTTTTAAGAGTCTTAATTTAAAAAAAAGGTTATGTAATGGGAATTGTGTGTGTTATATAGGCCGAGATTTGATTTGGGTCTGGAAAAAAGTTTTCACTATATATGTCTGACAAAGTGCAAAAACACCTTGTGTTTAAAATTAATATTAATTTCATGAATTCATTAGTTATTTGTTGCTGATAAAAGCAAATATCTGGAATACTTTATGACCTGTAAGAATGGTGAAGTTAATGCTGTGCCAATTCGACTAACATCAGCAAGTTACACAGCATGAGTGTTTTCTTTACACCTTAAATAGGTGAATTGCAGTCAGAAACAGCTCCTTTCTTTTTCTTTTCCCTTATGCTTAAAACATTTTAATGACTGCCTGATCATGTAACTAGATATTTTAGAAAAGATTGCTTTTGTTGATTGTGGATTCCAGATCTTTTACTACAGCCAAAGGATTGACAGGACATCACAATATTTCAAACAGACCTGATTAAATCCAGGGTTGCTCAGTGGTAAAAAAATGTTACGTTGATCCATAGATTTTCCCCTTGCAATAAAGTTGTTTCATATAAACCATCCCAGTTACTTGAAGTCAGCTAATTTGTTAGCTAATGTTATGCAACTAAATGAACTGATTTACATTCTGAGTTGCTAAATGTTTCTGTTAATTTCACAACTTAGTGCTCTGTTAAAATATATGAAAGTAATAACAAAACCAATCAAATTATATGGATGCTAACTATGGATTTATGTGTCAACATTAAACATCCATTTAACTATGAAGTCTTGACACTAATACTAGTGGGTCTATCTAACATATGGGAGAAAGCCCACATATTAGATAAACAATGATAATTGACAAATAAATGTAATTTGTTGAGTGCTCTGATCTAGTCCCATGGTTAAATGTTTTTAAGTTTTTCAAGAACTAATCGTTACACATTTTATCATCAACGGATGGTACTTGACAATTTGCGGAAGGGTTACCTATCAATAGTGCAAATTAGTGATTCTCTAATTTGATAAACAATCAAATGCTGTGTATCAAACGCTGCCTAAATATGATATGTATCAAAACAAATAATTAAATTTACATTAACAGGTTGTTACTTTGTATCACAAGCTGTATATACTTTCCTGAATGATTCTTTTCCTTGGGTGTTGATGCGAATCGCACGTTTGTTGAGTGTAACAAATTCAGCATATTGTATTTGTGACATGGGCCACATTTATCACAGAGCAGTAACCCTTGCCTTAGCTGCGCTCATAAAAAGTGATCACTTCCTAAGGTGTTAAATGAGTTTGTGTGCCTAAATGTTTAGGAATGCATTTTCTTATGGTTTTACTTATGTTCCCATGCAGATCTGTTTACATCAGTGAGATACGTCTTACGTAGATGAATTACAGTCAGAATAAGCTTATTTAACTTTTTTAGTATTAGACATAATGTATATACTGTAATCTAGGAATAGGAAAAGGAGGAATTGCGTAAGAGAAATTATTTTACAGTAGGAAGTCGGAGAAATGAATTTCCTGTAATTTTACTTGAATCATGCTGTGTAAAAGCATAATGCTTGGCTTTATCCAATTATTTTTTTTGTTGTTTTTAAGATGCAGAAGGCTTGATCTTCAGCCTTTAGCTTACCTTTGGCATCGGAACCAGGAAATATTGCTTAAAGAAATGATATCATCCAACATTCAAGCAATAATTATAAAAGTAGCAGCTTTTGGTATGTATTCAGGTTCTGAGCAATATTGTCTACTGAAACTTCCCATGGGCAAATTCACAATATAACACAGAAAACCAGAATTTTTTTTCGATGTTGTAGGATAAGAATTGTTAATATGAGGAAAATGTTAACAAAATAATATGGTTGAATAATAGTTATAATGTCTGAATAATTAATTTACCTGTTTGCAATTCATTCTTAGAGTAGACATGGAAAAGCTGGAAAGTAATTCTTCCTAGCATAGTCATTAAATTCCTTTTGTGATTTTTTTTTGCGTTCTAGTTAGGTTTTGATTTGCAGGAAAGATGCATGCATAATTCAGTGCTTCACAGTATTGTCATTTATAGATGATGCACACTGGTGGCTAGACAATATTATAAAACAACCATGAAAGTTTTAATAGAAATACAACAAATTAACATCGAACAAGGTGTAATTATATAAGGCCAAAACATTTTGTGTAACAGCCTTTGAGTTGATAAAACATATAGCAAACAGAGGTAGTTTGTCATTGCCTTCAAAAAAGTGGTATTTACGATATAGTTGTTTACTACACCGGAAAATCAACATGTCTTTTCATTGTCAAATATGTAAAATGAGGTTTGTATAATGAAGCAAATCAATATGAAAGATAACCTATTTGTTTATTGTTTGAATGTAAAGAGAAGGTGAAATGACATTTTATAGGAAGGCTTATGGAATGATGTGCTCTATAACCCTAAGAAGCGCATAAGTATCATGTTAATGATACAATATGTTCATTTCAGGCGTCTGTGCAGTTTTTGATTTAAGAGTATCAAATGACATGTTAAGCATAAAGTGTGACCAAAGGACCTTTTCTTTTCGGGCAGACTGTAGATTTGGGGTCCATTGGACCAACGAATGGCTAGTATAATACAACAGAATCAGTGACATTGGTGGCTAAAGATGTATGTTTAAAAAATACTGTTGTATAACCTTGCATTAAAAGTCTGATGGCTGCTTTATCTGGGCAACTTTCACATCAAATTCCTAATCTCTGTCTTCTTTGAAAAATGCTTTATAACAAAGTAATTTCTCCTGAACATTAACCAAGTATCGAATTATAATCCTTTTAGACTGCATGAAGTCCATGATTTTTTTTTAATCAAAATTAATTAATTTTTTATTTGTTTATCTTCAGCTGGTATAGTTTCTAACTAGTTTTTACATTTTCGCTATGACGGTCTGGCTGTATTGTTCTCTAGGATCTGCTAGGACTCTTAATGAGATTAGAATGATTAGAAGTAGCTCATTCCTTCATTCACTTAGAAGTAACAAGCAATGTAATTTAATAGCATTTTCCTGAATTTTGGAAGCCCAGTTATAAATACCCAGGAGCTGAATGCTGTTTTTTCTACTATAAAACACTTCTTTTTTAAATTGGAAAAAAAAATTAAATCTATTTTTTAAAGGAACAGTTTTCAGGCCATGTAAAGTACATTTTTATATTTATGTTACTTTTTCATAAACCAGAATGTTTTAATTACTTATGCTGACATGAAGAAAAAATAAAATTGCTCAAAGGGTATGTAACATGTCTTTTCACATCAGAATTATTTTGCATCAAGTTTAGGTTGTTTTTTTCCCTAAAATTTGTACAATTGAAGGAAATTAATTATGAAAGGGAAAAAACCCCACACAAAATTAAACAGGTAAATAGTATTTAAAATTTACTTGAAAAATGTTAAAGAAAATATATGTTTTAAATAATAGCTAAAACTATTTCACAGGTAGACAACGTTGGTGACCCATGTTATGCCTGAAGCAAGATAAGCTTGTCTTTTGTATTCTGAAGTCTTAAAAAAAAGTAAAATGCAGTAGTTAGTGCACAAAGACTGCTTTGTGGGCTATTCATTGAAGGAACAAATACCATAAATACTTGTAGATAGCAATTAGATAGAAAATCACTGCGATTTTTTTCCTTTTTATTTTTTTTGGCTACAGGTAAAAGAAAGATCTTATCAGAGTCAATTTCTCACCTGCCTCAGGCAGACATAATTAGATGTAAGCAAATTTAATGGAGCTTGTGTGCTCTGGGGCCATTCTGTAATGCTTTAATAATTGCATGCCTTATTAAAGAGGATTTAAGGTATGAAGGCTGTTTAACATATCAAGTGGCAAAGAAGATAAGATACAGTTTAACTTTTTGCCTCTTAGATTAATAATCAAAGCTAAACTGCAATGAAAATATTTAAAATAACAGATTTAAGAGTCTGAGGGGTAATGCATTAGATAGTACATTGTACAGATGTTAATGCAAGAAACAAATCTGTGACTTAGCTTGACATTCATCAGCACTGGCATACGTGTACACCCGCCTTGTCCTGTTTTCCGTTAACTCAGTGCCAGTATTGGCAAGGTAAAAGCCTCTCATTTTATGTAGAAAACACATAATT
Organism: Limosa lapponica baueri; assembly: GCA_002844005.1. Lineage (NCBI taxonomy): Eukaryota > Metazoa > Chordata > Aves > Charadriiformes > Scolopacidae > Limosa > Limosa lapponica. The sequence goes on from KZ505637.1 coordinate 1,298,355, forward strand.
ATGCAAGTAAATGAGCATTAGTTTAGTACATTTCCCTAGATCTACCATTACAAATTAATACCATAAACTTTGCCAGTGGCAGGAGTTTTCTATCTCAGACTAGTGTGCTTGTCCAGATGGGATAGCAATTGCTCTCACTTACACGCAAAAGAAGTATTGTTAGCAAGCCTTCTTCACATCCCTTCTGTTGACCTATAAGTAGATCAGCTTTCATTCCTTTAGAGTGTATTTCAGGGGCTTTAATGATGAGAGAAAAATGTTCCATGATCTAGCACCAAACCTAAGCAATGAAAAAAAACAAAAAACAAAAGCTGCTTATGCAGCCGCTTATCTCCAGTGCCATTTTCTTGCTGCTAAAGATGCCTGTTTGATGCATGATACTTTGTGTTTGAAATATAACCCTCTTCAGTGGAAATCGCAGAAAGTCAGAATGAGGATACTCAGTAATAGCTAATACAGAAACAGTTATTGATTGTTTTTGACATGTATGTGCCTGAAATTCCATTGCTTATATGACACAGTCTGACATAGCACAATCATAAGGTGCATTTTTGATATCCTTGCTCTCTGGACACATTTTATGGATTAAGATATGAATTAACTTGCAGAGTATCAATATAAAATTCAACTTTTAATCTTATTTTGGTATCCTGTGCCACGTTCTAAAGCAAATTGCTTCCCCTGCAGCACAAGGTGTAAGTGGAAGTGAGAGAAGGAGGAAGGTTACATTTGGAAGGAATCTTTGGGTTCCTCACAGTATGGGCCTCAGTAAAAATTGAGCATTGAGCTTTATTTAGTTTTACTTTACTAATATAGTTAACTGTACCTAAATCTTGTTAAGGATTAACACTAAAAATTAAGCCCCCACTATACATTTTAAAATATGACAAACTTCAGTTCTCATATATATGAGAATATATTTGAAATTGTTTCTAAGTCATGCAGTTAAAGCAGTTGATCCTCAGTGATTCTAGATTTTTTTGAAGTTTTAAGAGTAATGTTCATCTGCAACAAGTTTTGTAAGTGCACTTTGTTAGCTTGAGAAAGTGAAAAAATTGCTTCTTCGGTGTTTCAGACAAAATCAGAAGATATGCTCAGATTTCTCTCTTTTATGGTATTAATACGCATTCTTTACTTTATACATTGCAGCTTCTTCCCAGTTTGGTCATAGTAAAGTAATGATTTATTAATTGAATTAAACACTTGAAAAAATATTGTAATTATGAGATCAAATAATAGAAATACTAAGTTGAAAAAAACTGTCGTGGTTAAATTAGGTTTCTAACTTCTAGTTGTTCTTTGGGCCACAGGAGAGAAATGATACCATATCGCTTTTCAACTGTTGGACAATAATAAAAGCTGAAACTTTGTATCAGAGCTGATTAGCTTGAAGTTTTCAGCCCACATTTGAAGTGGGGCTCTTATGCCATGGCTACATCCTTTATCTTGCAGATCCAGCTGCTGTGAGTCCTTCTGGACAACCTGCATGCTCAGCCGTGGGTACAGTTGAAATCACAGGGGCTGTGGAAGCCTAAATTCTGAGTTGGTGTGGGCCCTAGTTGCTTACCCAGGCTGTTTCCCTCCAATAATGGAGTAATGAGTCCTTAGGGAGCCATTGCCATCTCCTGTCTGTCAACAAATCCTAAAGTTCCTTCTCTAAACTGAGCTGTCTGAACTATGTATATTTAACTTGAGATTCCTGTGCTGCGAGAAGATCCTGAGGCTCGCCTCACAAGGTCAAGAAAAATGGTATACTCGTACTATACAGAGAATGCTCTGAAAAGCTGATAGCTTAGGGATGCCTGTGTTTTTGTATATCAGCTTTTTATTTAGAAAGAGAGAATGTTACTTCTTAGTATAATGAAATCAGTACCTGTGGCTTTTATCATTTAAACCTAACCACCTAGGTGTCTGCCTTATTGTTTATTATTTGCATGCCACTAGAGTAGAGAAGAGAAATCCTGACTGACTGAAATTGAGAGCCAGACTCCCGTTAATTTTAATGGAGGTAAGATTTATGTATAAAGTAGTACATTAGAAAAGAACTAGCACCACACAGTGCCTGGTTAAGCTCCTGAGGGTGTAATTTAGTGTTACAGATAAACCAATCTGATGGTGAGTTGCTGCCAAAAGGTTGATTTTCCCTTCCCCCTTCTAGCTGACTCTTCCAAACCACAAGTCTGTACTTGCTTCTGCCCCTGTAAGAGCTTTGGTGATTGTGTGGCTGCAGCTGGTGATCACAGAGAAGTACTACACAGACAGGAACTTGCTGTGTAGATGCCATGGCTGTGTGGAGGATAACACTCTGTCAGTAGAAAGCTTACCCCTAAATTGGGTTGGCTGTAATGAGAGATCATCTCCTGATGTAAAATTGGTGGCTGTGTGAGTTTTGTCTGAGCATGTCATCTGTGCAATGGAAAGGAACAGTGCTCTTTGAAAATGTGTCTCTAGTTTTTAGTACTGAGCCATTTTAAAGTCATTATTGGGGAAACTGAAGGAATTTTTTATGTCATCATCACAGGGGAACATACTTGCTTCCTCTAAATATTTTCAAAAAATTGTCATACAGTTCACAGACATAACAGAACGAAATGAGGAACATTTTGTTTAGAAATCAATACAAGATCCCAGTTGTTTTCTTCCATATTGTATTGTAAGGATTTTTTCACTTACTTATTACTAAGTAAACTGAACATTGCCATTATTCTTAGCTAGTTCAGCTTATTTAGACCTGATTGTTCCATTGCTTTTTCCTTTGGCAGTTACCAGACACGGGAGCTGTAATGAAATCTGTGACAGTCTTTACAACCTTTGCTCTTGGTAACGTCTTGGTTTTATTAATATGAAAAAGACTTCTTCTGTTTATTATATTTTGAAGTGGAACATAAAATGAACAATAATATTTTTATAAGTAATGTCAAATTTTAATGATTGTCTATTTTGTAAGGAATAATGTATTCTAAAAAGTAGTCTTAAACTTTTATTAGAAATATTATCCCTGAACAATGTTAAAGTATCTTGTATACACATATGATAGCTTTTAATTTATTTTTATTGTATTTTTTTCAGATTATAGATTCAGTAAATGTACACGTATTGTGTACTTTAGGAAAGATACTCTTACTAGTCTTTTCCTCCTTCTAATCCTTGTTTCCAAGCTAGCACATGTTATTGTCACCGAATTTTCAAACAAAGCTTCCAAAGCTTAGTTGGTTCTTTAGAGTTTAAGTGTATTTAACGCTTTTGCCTTAGGCTTGTTCCCTAATACATTTGTCTACTACCTCATTTATCTACATCATTCATGTCATTTATAATAGAAGAAAAAGTACCACACCAGTCCTTGTATGAAAAGACTTGGGAGCAATTATGAAAACGGAGGAGCCATTTTAGCTCAGGCCTTTTTTTTTTCCTGAGGGAAAAGATTCACATGAAAAAAAATCAACACGGAAAAATGGCAATTGTGTGCAAGACCAGAAATGAATCAAAATTAGCTTGGAATTTAAGAAGAGTATGGTGTGAAAGAGATGAGTAAGAGAAAAGAGAACTTGGAATAGAGTTCAAGTGAAGAAAAGTTTTGATTCAGAGCATAGCTGAAAGGTTAGAAAAATAATATAAGAAAATAATCTTTGCATTTGGAATGTTAGTTGTGTGGTGCTTGTGTATGGCTGACAGATACTTTGTTACCAGTATAAAATGAGGCGTTGGGAAGAGATTTTAGTGCCTGGGTATAAAGAAATGTTTGTGTTAGAGAAAAAAAAAGAAATGAGATTTTGTAACAGTTTGAATAAGTGGGTCTAGAAACAGGTTAGAGAAACATATGATTCCCTCTTTGCTCTCTCTTGAGCCTGTAGGTTGGATATTGGGAAGGATGTTGATATTTTCAGTAGTAACAGATGACAGGAGTTAGAAGGGAGAAATAATTGAAATTTGACATTACTGAGTGCAGTGCTTCTTGAGAAGATGTCAGAGACCAACAAAATTGGAGAGAGGTGCCTTAAGAGTGGAAAGATCACTTTGCAATTTGGGGAGATCACATCATCTAAAGAAAAAGTGGAATGGAAGCAGCGGGATAAGAATGGACTATTAGGCAATTAAAGTGGAAGACAAGGAATTAAGGGTTCTAGTGAAGGAAACAGAATAATAGTCAGAGAACTTTGAGCTGAAGAATAGCGGAAGAAAAAGAGCTTAGTAACAGATGTCAAAAGCAGAAATAATCTTAACAATGAAAATCAAGAGGGAGAAGTGGCATCTTGTTAATACTAGAATATTATTTGCTGCTTTTAAATGCTTGGTAAGATTTAAGTTCTGGATGCACATTCACTGTGAATTCTGTGCTAAAACACAGCTTAATCTCAAAGCTTTAAAGGTTGGGTCTGTGTAGTTAGAACCATACATAGATACTTGCTTCCCAGCTCTCTCTGAGTTGAAGTTTTAAGAGACTTCTTGTCCTAATGTGATCCTTTATTTTTGCTCTGGCCTTACCCTTTCACGGGTGATCTACTGATTTCCCCTGTCAGAATTCTCTTTTGATCCATTTGGGAACTGTGACTTTTTAGAGGTTTATAACTTGTCTGCATGGGGCTGGGTTTAATCACAAATTTTACCACTTGCACCACGCGTCTTTCTCTGCCACTGAATCAAATTTCAATTCTTTTCTTCAAAGCTTAATAGCACTAGAACTGTTCAAAGCATGGAAATACCAGAATTCTTTAACAGGGACAAAACATTACATCCATTTTTTATCCAAACTGTGGTGGTGGAGTGGTTGAACTCTTTGAATTAAATAGGTTAATAAAGAAATAATGTCCTAAAGTTAATGCCAAAGTTAAAAACACTGAAAACATATTTATATCAGGAAAGTCATGCAACCGAACCTGTAATAACTTTTGTTTTAAGTCTCTGAAGTCCTTTGAAAGTCCTGGGAGAAAGTTGACTGGGGCAGCATTTTCAATGAACTGAACCATTTGCTGTATAGAGTCCTGGATTTGATTAAAAGCAGTTTAATGCTGTTATTAAAAAATTCTTCACAATATCTTTTTGAACTATGAACATTTTAGAGTTTTAAAAGTATCTGTGTGAAAATACTGCCTCATTATTTGATGAAACAATACAAAATTTCTTCAAAGACCTATTGAGGTTTCAGTTCCTGAAATGGCAGAGCTAAGTTGCTTTGAATCCTAGATGTAACTAGAACACAAATAACTTTGATGTTAAAAAAAATAAAATCACAAGAGATTACAGATAAAATTAACGTTGCTGGTAGGAAGAGTTTTAGAGCCTTTTACCTCTTAGAATTCTAAAATTTGATTACATCAGACTAACCTAGTTTAGAAAATATTTGATGAAGTTCCAAGAAAGAAGATAAACTGTGGTCCTAAATAAACTGCACTGGAAACATATGCTAGAACTACTTTGGGATTACCATTTTATAATTTTACCAGTTAGTTGAAAAGATTTACTATGTCTTCAGATTCCGTCCCTGTACTATTCCCATGCTGGATAAATTACCCCATACAACAAAGAAAAAAAATGGGGGAAAAAAGGGGAAAAAAAAAAAAAGAAAAAAAAAAAGGAAAAAAGACATAGACACGTAATCAAGTTGCATGAATTTTGCTCTTTTATACCATAAATTAGACATATCTCAAATCTTTTAGAGGTGGGATAATATCCAGTATTTATTGTACTTTCCTTTCCTTCATTTTTATATGAAAATTAAGCAGCTTTTACATTTTTTTTTTTATGTTTTGGAAAAGGGAGGTAAAGAAATCTGTCCAGTTCACCATTGTTTTACAGCCTTTCATGTGTGGAAGTTATGAGGAAGTTAAGAGTCAACTATGAACCTGTCAAGTTATGCTACCAGACAAAAAGTTCTCTTCCCAGCTCGTCGTAGAAATGAAAGCTAAATATGACACCAGGAATAATTTACCTCAGGGCAATTTAAGGTATAGATTTACAGTGCATTGATATCTCTGTGGCAGGTGCACTCCAGTGTCGTGAAGGGTCTGTGACAATCCTGCACTCCTGCAGAGTAAACCTGCTTTACCAACTAATATTTTTTTTTGTATTGGCTTTTCCTGTGCTGTTAGAAACACATGCTTTGATTCTGTATTGTTTAAAGAAAAGTACTGATCCTACTTCGTGAAAATCCGTGATTTTGTATTGTTTACTTAGAAAGAAAAAAAAAATACATATTTGAAGTAGAGGATTTTACCTTCAAAATAGTCCTATTTTATATGTTCCAGTTCTAAGATGGGTGGTTGCATCTATCCTTTATTCTCTTTTGCTTTCTCTCCATATTTCTGTATGTTAAAGGTCCCATAACCTCCTTGTTAACCCTGTTTTTTTTCTGAAAAAGAAATTTAAAAGAGAGAAAGACTAGGTTTGGATCCAAAAAGTTTAAGTCTTTCATTGCCTCTTTTCTTATTTAAAGTTATAAATAATTCTGCTTTTGGTGGCAGCTGATAAGGATTTTTCCAGAAACCTTATTGTGTATTATACTGCCCTCCATCATCAGAAGTTAAGTCTCAGTCCCTGACATCCATAACAAGGGCAGTTACTAATCTTCTCAACAGTACTTCTCAAGAAGTCGAGAAAAAGAAGAGAACTTTCAGTTGCCGTGACTTTAAAACAAGTTCCAGGTTTTTTCCAAAAGTCTATGGTAATTCCATGTGTATGAAATTTCAAGAATGACAATACATAGTGATTTTAATCTTATTTTATGGAATAAGTCAGAGAGGAATAATATGTACTTTTTGAATGGTAGGATTGGTTAGTCAGGAAAGAGCAGAGGTTTTTTCCTATATTACCAACAGATAATGTTTAACTCAAATTCTATTTTATTGATGCATGTGTATGGTAGTGATTCTTTCACAATGTGTTCACGTATTATGGCTTAGAGTTTGGTTCAGTATAGTTTCCAGAAGAACTTTATGTACCACCAGTGCTTTATCAGGCAGTGTAGTGATAGGACAAGGGGCAATGGTTTTAAACTCAAAGAGGGGAGATTTAGATTAGATATTAGGAAGAAATTCTTTACTATGAGGGTGGTGAGACATTGGAACAGGTTGCCCAGAGAAGTTGTGGTTGCCCCATCCCTGTTCAAGGCCAGGCTGGATGGGGCTTTGAGCAACCTGGTCTAGTGGGAGGTGCCCCTGCCCATGGCAGGGGGGGTTGGAACTAGATGATCTTTAAGGTCCCTTCCAACTCTAACCATTCTATGATTCTTTTGCGTAACTTAACACTGACACGCTTAGCGCTAGTGAAATGCCTAGTAATGTTTTTCAGTACATTTTTTTTTCACTACAGAACAAAGCCTTGAATTTCTGCCCTAGTCTGTGACACGGCTGCCGTTCTCTGCAGCACTTGCCGTGCGGCTGGGCGTGAGACGGCTCTGCAGCCACTGCTCATATCTGCGGGAAGGAGTTCTGCTCCTGTCAGTGGATTTATCAGGAATTGCAGATGGAGTAGAAGTCACTTGGTAGCGATCATACCATTTGTGCTATCACATACTGATTTTACAGTAAAACTAGGCCACAAAAGTGGAGGTGAGAGTACAATTTGTTTTTACTGAGCACTGTTAAAACCAGCGTTATCAAATCTTTCGAGATGTTTCTGTTGTCATGTACTAGTCTGTCTCAAAGAAATAAAGCCCTACTTGCTCTCTTGACAGCACAAAATAAATTGACTGATGTAGTTCAGTTGGGGAGTTAAAAATGCATTGAAAATAATGGGGCATAACATTCTAGGGTTAACATTTATTCATAGATGATGCAATTAAATAAAACAGGCATTAACTTCAAGGTCAGTCAGTAAAGTAATAAAAGTGAATATTTTAATTGAATTGTAATTGCTTCCCATTGATACATGCAAGTTAAGTAAAATAGATGTCAGTGCTGCAAATTACAGTTCCCTTCCTAATTAATTTCTTAATTCTGCATAGAGTCATCCAGGCCCTGGATCTTGTTGTTGGTTTATCCACCCATCCAGCTTTCTTCACATCTAGTTTCATGAAGGAAAAATCTGGAGCATGTGGTTAAATGGAATGTACTAAGAATTTACAATACATTATTTTTCTTTTTAGTGTAAGTGATTTTAAGAATCTGAATCAATCTACTGCTTTGTTTAAAGAACAGACCAAACTGAAGGATAGATTTATATTAACTGTTTTGTAAGTATGGTTATAGATACTTTATTATACTGATAGTAGCAACAGACATACAGCTTCACCTATACATCCATACCATTAGAGATTTGAGATATGGATTATTGGTTCTGCAAATTACAGGCTACATTGCTGTCACAGTTTGGGCCAGATTGGCCAACAGTGAGACAACAGATGCTCTCCCTCACCTCTTGCTCCAAGGAGAGAGATTTATGAGTTTACAAAATACTAAACTACTTTAAAGAAATATTAATAATAAAATAAAAAAGGAAATAATGAAATAGATACAATATGTACAAAACTATATCAAGCTCCCAGGGAGATATCACTGGCGGGGGAAGTTCCAGACGGGACACAGCAACAGATGGGAACTGGATTCAAGAAGCACAGGTCGGGATCAAAGGTTGATGAACAGACAGGGTCCTCCTCAGACATCAGCGGCTGAAGAAGCCCACCTGGGCCCTTTGATCCCTCAGCTTTCATCCTGAGCATGGCAGATGGGACGGAACACCCTATTGGTCACTTTGGGTCACCTGACCCGACCTCCCCACAGGTGTGACCCCTCCAAGTCAGCTGACCCCGGTTGCCACAGCAACAAGTGAGAGCAAGGGCCTCCCTCACTGAAGAGAGAGGTGGCTCTGCTCCGTCCCACAGCAGGACAACTGGGTCTTCATGCCTGTAGCAGACGGTCTGTATTCATTCACAGTACAAAGCTACTGGAAATAATATTTTTCAAAAGGAAGACAAGCTATCAAAAAAGAAAAAGAAGAATTCTGCAGAGAAACAGAAAGGGTAAATTGCACTCCCACAGACTTTCATGCAGGTGTGGGATATCACTAAGGAGTTTACCCGTAGTGTATATGTAGGCAATCTGTTTGGGTTTTTTGCGTACTCTTTGTATAGTAGTTTCTTTTAAATTATTGTTTTATGTTCATTAGTGGGCAGAGCAGTAGGTATATCCTTTTTAATATCAAAGAGACGTTGTGAAAGAAATAATATGTTAGTGTGTCTAGTAGCGTGTTAGTTTTCCCTTCTCACATGTTTGTAATGTATCCTTTGGTTTAAATTTGAAGGAAATTAATTTGTTTTTATCAAGGAGAGGAGTTACTTCTCGTAGAAAAGTAATTATGTTAATGAAGAATGTTAATGTAAATGTGTGAAATGAGTACTGTAATATGGTATTCATTATTATTAGTTTATCATAAGAAAAAATGCCTGTTTAGCCTAACACCTGTCCTGTTAAAATCAAGGACAAAATGCTAAGCTGTTGTAAATTGGCAGACATCACTAGAATCATTGGAACTATTGAAATGAAATTAAGATATTTCAAAATTATTTCCACAAGCATAAATTATCTTATATCTAGCAACACACATTTTTAGTCTGTTAATATAGAGCGATAAACCAATACCAAAAAAGAATAGAGAGAGGAAAAAACCTCAGTCCTCTTTCATTTTAATTATTAAGCAGTTTTTTAAAATGTTTCCCTAGATAGTAAGGGAATTTTTAATGTGCTTGAATGAAATATTTAAAAACTTTATTAATGTTTTGAGATCTCATTCACTCTAACTTGTTTTAGTTTCACAGGAATTTAAATATACCAAGACCATCATTGTAAAAATTAAAAGCCATATCAGCTATTTGAACTCAACAACGACTTTATATAATAGTATACCATACATTTATATAACAGCTTTCATCATCAATGATCTAAAGTGCTTTGCAAGGTACATACTTCAGAAATTGCTTCTAAATGGAGTCGTTCTGGTGGCAGCTCTTTAATGATACCCATTATTGTATAAAGCAGTAGAGTAGGAAAAAATAGGCAAGTTTTGCGATCAGTACAAAAAAAACCCAAACCACAGTAATCAAGAGTAGCAAAAAATGTGATCACAGAAAATTTTCCAGTGTTCTTTGTCTTTCAGAAGTCATGATTTTGTTTTTTTTTTTATTTACTTTGTATGTTAAGACCTTTTGACCACTTAGTCTCAGATCTAGCTAGAATATTTATTTGGTTGAAGATGTCAGCTCTTGAAACAGTTGTTCCTGGATATATAACCTTCTGATTTCTGCCAATTATTTGATTTATGCCTTAGAAGTGACCATTTAACAGCCATGAGTTCTCAAAAGTCATAGAAAGCTAAAGCAGGAACAGAGAGGGGCAAGTTAAAGGAATTATCGAATGTTAGTAGGGCTTGCTTTTTTTACCAAGAAAATTAAATCAAAATGTAGACATCATACAGAATATTTTGTGATGGATCAAAATGTTCATGACTTTATCTCTCCTCCATTTTAATTCTTACCTGTTTTCTGTGGGTCACACATAAACAGAATGTGATTAAGCAAAAAAGTTTTTATTATGGAAAACAGTTTGTGTCCCTTCCAGTAATTTGCAGAAACTATAAAAAAAAACCCAACCTTTTAAAAAATTTAACAGACCTTTACAAAGGTAACTTCTGACTCAAAGATAATATATGCGTAGTACTTTTATTACCACGGACCCTCATACTTACTTCACTAGTTAGTGAAATTTCTAAGAAAGAAAAACAACAGCTTTTCTAGTTGATACTCAGTGAAAAGGTAATTGACTTTGTTTTTCCACAAAGGGGATAAGAGAAAATTCTGAATAAGTGTTTTCTTTAGGATAGAAATGATTTTAGATACAATGGGACTAGTTTCTGAGGGAGACAGGCTATATTTAATAAAAAAAAAAAAGATAAAAGCCTTTCTTGGTGTCATAATGGTACTTTATAAAAAATATTTTTACACTTTTTATTTTTGCAGGTTTAGATCCAGATAAACATCTAGGCAAAACTCTGGATCAAATGGAGTCTTATCTTTTGGAGGTGAGTATTACTTAAAGGATACTCATACAGTAAAGTTGCAATTAAAAAGTAACATATTCAGAAATTCAATAAAATTAATTTAACTGAAAATTACTTAGTTACTTTCAGAAATTAGATGCCAATCCAAGGCTTATCTTTGTACACAGAATATAAGCCTATGATAAGCACTTTCAGTATGAAAAACATTCTTTTTGGAGGTAGTTCACAAATGGTTCCAGCATCTTTGAAACAAACTAATGGCAAGAAACCTTGATATTAAGGGAACGCTAACTCATATGTCAATGTAATAAAGGTAAATAATTACCTCAACTTAGAGACTTTCACAGCAAGGAATGATAGCGGCAAAATAATAGGTGATGCAAAACTTCCCCACAGATATCCCCATCTGAAGGTTTCCTGCCATTTTTTACACAGTAAGACTGCATAAATTAGGCTCTTTCAAAAATGGAATAAGAGGTTTATTCCAGAGGATGTACTTAATTCTGTGCAAAGGATTATGTAGTCCTCAAAGCAGGAAAATGCTTGTAGGCAGAGATAATAATTTTATATAAAAAGAAAAATTACATAACTAGGGGTGAAAAAAAAGACCAGATTTTGTACACGAGTCTTCTTTGAGTTTGAGATAGAAGCATCAAACATCAAGCTAAGCGCAGTTTAAGAGTAACAGCTCTGAACGCGTGTTTACATATATTGTCTGTGACACAGCCAGTTTACCACAGTTCCTTGTCCTCAAGCCTGTTAAAAACCCACAATTATTTGCAGGTTTAGCTATTATGAGAGTCTTGCTGTGACTTTTATCAGTGTAAGCTGTCTAAATTTGAAAAAAATGATCTCCTAAAAATTAGTTTTATTGTTAATCTAGGTAGTTACAGTTCAGCCTGGCTTCACAAGCAGTTTTTCTGGAACAATTAAGGGCATGGCAAACTTGCAGAAGTCCATAACATTCAAATAGTCTTACTTGAAGAGATTATTGGTGGCCAACTTCTTAGCTTGAAGTTTGCTGCTTCTGCTTCAGAGCTGGAGAATCTGCCCAGAAACCTTTTCACCACCTCCGTATACAAACTAGTTGATGTAAAAATCCCCTTTGATATCTCTTGTAAGTCTTGCTTCATTTATGTCTCCAGATCATCTCAACTACCAAAACTATTCAAGATGCCAGGGGGTGGGAAGAAGTCTTTCATCCCGTTACAGGAAAAGGGAAGAAGGGAAATAAATACCTTCCTAAATACTTGTAGTAAGGGTAAAAAAGCAGTGGCACAGACATACAGTAGGAGTACACACAAAAAAATATATATTAACCTAATATAAAATATTTGTTCATATTGTGTCATTAGTAGATGTTTTATTTCACAGTGTGATAACAAAGGTAGACTTAAAAACGTAAGGGGTTGCTAAGCCTAGGGATATCTGTAAGATCCAAGAACAATTAGAAGAGGGAGTGCACTTATCCTTTCTGAAAAGTATAAACTAGATTTCTACAGGAAAATAAAGGAAAAGGGAATGGGATCACCACTTCAAGCATGAGTGAGCTTTTGGATTAAGTAATATGATCTAATTGAATACCGAGCTAGCTTTGAATTGGAAGCTGTATTAACATGGCTGTTTGGCTCAGCTAATAAGCCACTGAGAACCCGAGTCTGCAAGTTTCAAATGACCACTTGTGACCACGGTTAGATGGCTTCCAGGAGCTTGACTGCAAAGTTGGCATTGCACTGCATGAACGTGCTGAACTGGAGGCTTTGTTGCACTCCGTGTTTGTGTCTTAGGCCTGCTCAGACACTGGCATGCTCTGTAGTGCAAGAGAAAAGCAGTTTTACTGACATGTGAAGCCACGTTCTGCATGGGCCGTAGAAATGGCTAATGATTGATAAATTCCTAGAAAGGTTGTTTGGAACATCTTTGGAGTCATGGATAAATAATACATAGTTTAAGAGTATGATAAACATTTAAGTGCTCCTCCCCCAGTTTGTTGCTACAGATCACTTAAGCAATGTTTCTGTTTGTCAGAGCTGTTCCTTTAGAATCTTGGTAGGTGACAGCTAAAGAAGGGTAAAACTTTATAATCATGAAACAATGAACAATTTACTATGGAATGGATTTAACAGAAGCATCAACTTTACTGTGATATCAATTTCATACTGATCACTCACATTTGGATCAATTAATATTTTTGTGGGACTAGTTAAATAAGCCAAAAGGAGGAGAGTATAGCCCCTTTCACAGAAAGCTTCTGTTACCAAAACTCAGGTTCCAGCTTCAGTGGGGCTGCAAAGGGTAGCTACTCACCCCAGTTGAATCAGTAGTCTTTGACTTTCCATGAAACTGTAGCAGCAAGTATTGCAATTTTTATTTTTAATAGGGTATGATTAAAATATGGCTTAAAAAGTATTCTTCCATATTTGATTTCACCATCATTTATTTTAAAAAGAAAAAAATAAACTAAGAAGTCCAAAAAATCCAAAAGTACCTGGCATTTTGGGGAATTAAACGTGTTCTTCTTGAAGTTTGATGGCTCAAGTGAAGTGATTCTTACTTAATTGGTTTCACTGAAATTCTTACTGTCGTGGTTTAATACTTCTCAAAACCCCCATTTGCAGATTTTATCTTTTATTGATACAACAATAAACAGAACAACGACTGCATAGCTTAAGGCGTAGAACTAGTAGGGCATTCTGACCCTACTTGGAAATTGTTGTCAGGCCATTGCAGGGGAGACTGCACAACTGATATTTGTTCTTGTAGCTGTTTCTTGTGCATATGCATGCTATGAAAGTCAAAGTCAGTACAAATAAATTGTTTTTACTGGATACTTAGTTGGCTTTAAGGCCTAATAAAACCAAGTCATTAACTATAAACTGAAGAGAAATGCTTGGGTTTATGATGTGAAAAATGCTTTTTTGCAACCTGATGAAGTCTTCAACATCAGAAGTTCTGCTAGACAGAATGTGAGAGCAAGGAGTTCACAGGAAGAGGAGGAGAGACAAATTTTAATATTCTGACCATACCAAAGCAAAGACCATAACAAATCCATTTTTAATGTTGCACATCCCCCAAACTACCACAGCTTTATATACTCTTGCATCTCTGTTTTGTGTTGTTATCTAACCAGTAATTTCCAATTTTACAGCAAATTCCTTGAAATTTATTGTTCTCTTTGTTTTTTGCTAATTTATGCTTTTTCCTGTTCTTGTGGAATTCCCTTTTGGGTTCTCTATTGGCATCTAATGTTATTTACATAGTTCTTTATTCAGCTAGGTGCAGGATTTTTCATTACAACATTTTCCCTAGTGTGGTGCACAAGATTGTGAGAATTTTTGCGGTTCTTTTTAAAGTGATGGAGTTTTGAGTGGGAAAAACTTAATTTTGCAATTTTTTTCTGGCTTTACATACAGAAGGTTGAACTTATGAGTACAATGATGATCTGCAACTCATACTTTTATCAGGGGTGAATTTTACTGGCTGAGGACATGGGTATTGTGGCAAGGAAAGTTCTTGAATTATTACTTTTTTTCTAAATGATAGGTCTTTGATTAATTATTGGTGAATGGTTGCTACATACTTGCTAAATTACTAAATTGCTCTCATGTCCCACTGTTTCCTATATACCAGGAGCCCTAGTTTTTTTACCAAAAGAATTTGTTGGCAACTTGCCAAATCTCAGGGGGCTGCTCAGACTTTCCTTGGACTTTATGAATAGAATGGTAAATGCATATTACGGTAATATTGGCTGTACTTCTGTCTCGGCTAATAGTAAGAAAATGTTTAGTCATTTGTATGCTTGCCTTAGAAGTTGATGAGTACTTCTTGATATACAAAGCATTTCTGTAATTATAGAGAATTGACTAAGTGTTACAATTTCTGTCTGGGAACAAAGTCTTCACCTGAAATAGGAAGCACTTTGATTTATATCTTTTCTTTTTGATTACTAAACTTAAATGAGTAAGTCAGCTGCAATCCTTGTGTTTCATTCCCAAGGTAGGAAGAGACTGTTTTTCAGGTAATGTTTGGGCTGATTGTTTATATACTTTGTGTCTCATTGTGTATTTGAGTTAAGATGAATTTTGTGTAGTCTATAATTTTTTCATGGTATTTCTTTTAGATTTTGAACCAAACTTGCATTACAACCAAACTTTTAATACGCATTTAACTTTTTAGTTAAGTTTAATTTCTAAATTTGCTGTTTTCTGGCTCATTTGAACTAGGAGGCAGATTTAGCAATCATCAAATTTAGAGTCTCAGCTGTTGTATTGTTGTAAATATAACATCCAACTTGCAAAGCAAAATCTTTGGTCTTCAAAAGCTGTTAATATTCCAAATGACTAAAAGGTAAAGTTCTGGTGTCATTGATGACATTTTAAAAATATTGCTGACTTTGTTAAATGAACATTAAGGATCTGTTCGATGAGCTGCTGAATGTCTTCAGTTGCTTCAGTGGCAACTGAAAATCTTTTAGCACCTTGTATAATTGGTGTCATGAATAATCTTGAAGCCAGTGACATTGAAAATGAGGATTTCCCACAACAAAGATAGGAAATAGTCTCACATCTTTTGAGTATTCAATGTTAATTGCCAATAGTTATTCTAGGCACTGATGGTTACAAGCAGAGCTACCGGTTTTGGAAGTGACGTGTAGACAGTCATGCTTTGTATTTACTCTGCAAAGGTTACAGTTAGATCTTTTCTGATTTTAGCTCTTTCTTTTTTTTTTTTTAGTAGTTTTGTCTAGGGTTTTTTGCAGTGGAAGCTACAAGAGGAAGAATAAAAGGTTTAGACTAACTGTTTTATAGGTTGTCCATTCTGGTTGCATCAACATTAATTATTCTTGATGTATTTGTCCTATAGAAACCTTGTTGCCATTGTTGACAGATGGAGTTCTCTTTTATGTCAGGAGTGTAATTTTTTAATGAGTACTTGATTAAAAGTTTTCTTCTGCTCCTTTTCTTTAAAAGAAAATGTGAAAGGAAAAGTGAAAAATGTCTCTCATAACAAGACATTGAAAAATGATTTAATACATGTTCCAATACATGTTGTGGAGAACTGCATTGCTGCTTTGACTGCAGAAGCATCATGCGTGGGCATCTGTTCCTCTAAGTAAAAGCATAAGGGGGTTACATAAATATTTCCCATAGTAACATTGGTGTTAGCAATGGAGTTAAGGGCTGCAGTTCAGCTTCTCATGAACTACTTGAAGCAGAATGTTAATGCCTGTTTAATGTGAAAAAACCTGGACAGGACTTGGCTTGAAGCAGTGAGTGCTGGGACACTTTAGAAGGTGATACAATCTGCTGATGAGGAGGCGAATTTCTCCTGCAGAAAAAGGGAGAGTGTCCCCGGGCTCAGGCATGGTGCAGGTGCCTGATTACTGTACCTATCAGTGCAGTAGGTTAGTGCAGAATTACAGTGAACTATTCAGCAGTTTTGTGTTCTTTGCTCCAGTAAAAGGACTTCGGTTCCTGCTCCACAGCCGCTCACTTACAAAGCAGGGAATAATTAAGATAGTCATGTCTCTTATTTTGAATTTAGTGGTTTATGTAGTTAAGTGTTTTAGTGGGATATCCAGAGCTTCAGCAGTATTCTTAAATGTATATGTTGATTTAGAATGTATATTCTCTACCGTTTATGAAAGAAACGGCTTATTGCTCTTTAGATCTTTCTTTAGCTTTTTGCTTTTGACTAAGAAAGCTCTAATTGATTCTATTTGTTAGAATTTTTTTTAAAGAATGGATATTTACCAAAATACAGACTGCAGTTGTTGAATCTGTTGCCAAAAATTATGTTCATTGTATACTGCTATGTGAAGTGGTACATCTTGTGTTGATTTCCATACAGGTTTCTCACAGAAGCGATCTATCTGTGCTAAAGAAAGGTAGACAAATACAGTAGTCTGAATGACCTTTCATGTCCACTGAGGAAGAAGGACTGGGAATTCATTTGTTTATCTGAATGTCACAGTTCTACTTAAAATATAACACATTGCTAATTTTTAGATCATTGTAATATGCATATGAAGAAATCAAGAACATTCTGTATGATATTTGGGTTTTTTCAGCCTTTTAATGGGTAGTCTTTTAGAAAGTGCACACTGTAATTGTCAGCAAAATATATTTAATAGAGTGCTTTAATGTAATACTTACGTATTTTAATTTCCCTTTTGTGTTAGCTTTCTGAGAAATATGGAGTCCATGTTTGCGGAGAAGGTGGAGAATATGAAACATTCACTCTGGACTGCCCTCTGTTTAAGAAGAAAATAGTTGTGTAAGGAACAGTTTCTTCCATTTTCTTACATTAAAGCAATGGGAACATATTCACGTTTAGCTTGAGGCAACTTTTGTTGGCAGAGGTAAAACATGTCCTCTAAGTTCACAAACACTCACTTTGTTTAACACTGGCAAAGTCTTCTGAAAACCTAAATCAATACCTGACAAGACGAGGCCTTCATAGAGGGCTATAAACTTTTTAGACATTTGCACTTTCGTTTACTTGCTGATTATGGCCTGCAGTAAAACTGGTACCTACACACTGACACTTTTATCCTTTCATGAAGTGCGAATTGCCTGTAATATTTATCTTTCATTACAGCTACATTTGATAAACTGCCACATCAGTAGCCTGTGGGTTCTGTTAACTGTGTGTATGTGTATGTGTGTGTGTTTTAAGTTTAGCAGCTTAGAATGATAACGATAAACATTTTTCTTCAATTATTAGAGGATATTTTAAATACAAACTTTGCATGCATCCATCTAATTAACACTGAGTAGTTTATTCCTTTGACATAAATTGCTAAAATCTGTGTAGTGGGATATGGAAAATATTTGTGTCATGATGCGAGTTTCTTATTAGTCTGTTAAATAGCTAAGCCGCTTGCTTCAAGTGAGATGTTTTGACTGCTGTTCCTTTTCTTAGCCAAGTAAACAGACTAGTAATCATGTATTGGTGATACTCCGTCATCTTAGGGAAGGTCAAGATTATGGAGCATATAGACATGCTTAAGGCTTTCACGGTGAAGGTCTGTTTGTTTCATTTTTCTGTAAGACTGGGATCTGTCCGTATAAGGAACAGAGAACCAAGAGCTGTTAACAGCTCTGTTTCATTGCATGGCATTTGGGAGAAGAGCAACTGGTAAAAGGGATGGTAGCTATTCTGGCAGATATCTGCTGAATTATTGGTTGACTGGAAGGTATGTCCTCTGAAGTGAGTTAAAAAAACTAGGTAATTTGAGTCTGGAGATGCCTCCATCAAGGAAAGGTATGGAATTCTTTAGTAAGAAGATTCAGAAAGTAACAATGTGGAATCTTTAAGCTGTATTTAAGTTCATGGATGGAATTATGAATGTATGGGCCAGGAAGTGAGACTCTTGGAGAAGATTCTCTGGGGGGAACCAGGTGCTAGGTAGAAGTGGTAGATGGTGAGCCAACCTGCTGACTAGTAGGAGCTGGAAAGTTAAGCTGGAATTTAGAATAAAATGTGTATAATGTTTGTGTACATCTTATCACAAATAAACTTGAGGACAAAGGACAAAACTCCGCAATATTCCCTCAGATAGAATTTGCTCTTTCAGCAGAAAGGAAAATATTGTGAAATCATTGCTAGAAGAATGATTCATTTTTGCATTTCAAGTCTGATATGATTTTTATTAAACTGACAAATTCTTATCAATTCCAGTAGGTGTCAGAGGCAGAATTTTGTGAAAGTTTGTCATTTAGAATAATACTACACATTACCATATAAATGTGTCCTATTCAGTGTTTATATTGCAATGCTTGCAACAAAAAGTAAACTTCAGAAGAAGGATTGCTAGATTTTAACCAAGAGATTAAATGTACTTATATCAGTTTTTGCACTTAAATGTGTTTGGCTGATTATTTACTTTCTTTCTATTTATTTTGGGGCTTCTTATGTTACAGATTAAATCTGGGAGTTCATTGGAATTGGATACATAACTTCCCAGTGCTCCTTTGCAAAGGTTTCTTTGCATAGATACAATAGATTGGAGAAGACTATATCAAATCTCATGAGAAATTCTTGGTTGGAGACTTTAGGTTTTTTTTTCCATAGAATTTGAGTAACACTTAGGAAAGTACATTGTGCCCTTGGGTTGAGATCAATCAAATATCAGTTTAAGTAGGAATATCTTACAATGTATTTTAAATGTATTTCTGGCTATCAGTGGTTTAATGACCATTCAGGAAACTAGGAAAAGCTAAAACAGAGGTGGTCTGGCTGAGTTGTCTTTATTTCTGTTGGCAACACTCCAAGTAATCATAAAAGTTAACAATAAATGCACAAAAAATACAGGAAAAGACAGATATTAAATATCCACTGATTTATATAATAAATATATGGTACAGCAGACTGTTAAACAGTTAGTCAAATAGTTCTAAATACACATTTCCATAATGGAAACTGAATGGCTACACTGGCATCGTGTGTCTCTGGCTT
The DNA here is from genome assembly GCA_002844005.1 of Limosa lapponica baueri. NCBI lineage: Eukaryota > Metazoa > Chordata > Aves > Charadriiformes > Scolopacidae > Limosa > Limosa lapponica. The sequence goes on from KZ505637.1 coordinate 1,317,801, forward strand.
GATTAGCTCTGCTTAGCTCTTACATTCATGTCATAAAGACATGCTTTTTGAGGGGTCATTCATGTAAAATCTATTACTTTATGAACTTCTAAAGAAAAATATTTTGTAGTTTCTTTGTCATTAAATAAGATACAAGTTTATTTATTTTGTGCTTTTCATGAACACTGAATCTAAACAGACTTTGTAATCGTGTTGTTAACTATGCTAGTATAGCTTCCAAATGTTTAGATAGCCATATCTAAACAGCCTGATAAAATTTTTGAAGCTTAAATGGAGTTGTAAGAATAACAATTTACACGTTAAAACCTGTCAGGATTGTCAAGGGGTCCCTCAGTTCCTGAACTCCTCCAAGACATCGTCCTAGAGAAAGTTTCTGAGGAAAACATTGAAGATTACTTTTGCCTACTTAAACAGGTGTGATGGGTTAACCTTTGCTGGCTGCCAGGTGCCCACCACACTGCTCTCACTCCTCCTCAGCAAGACAGGGGAACAAAATAAAATGAAAAAGCTTTTACGTCAAGATAAGGACAGGGTGATGGCTTACCAATTGTGGGCAAAGCAGACTCAACTTGGGGAAAATTAATTTTTGCCAATTTAAAAAAAAATAAAATAGGATAGTGAGAACCAAAGACAAAGCTAAAACCACTTTTTCTTCCCACCCATTCGTCCCAGGCTTAACTTCACTTTTTTGTTCCTGACTCTTCTACATCCTCTCCACTGAGAAGTGCAAAGGGAAGGGGAATGGGAGTTGCGGTCAGTTCATAGCACTGTGTCTCTGCTGCTCCTTCCTCTTCACACTTTTCCCCTGCTCCTGCCTGAGTCTGATCAATGGACTACAGTCCTTCACAAACTGCTCCAGCATGGATCTTTCCCATGGGGCAGTTCTTCAAGAGCTACTCCAGCAGAGATCCTTTCCATGGGCAACAGTTTTTCAAGAATAGACTGCTCTAGTGTGGGTCCTACACAGGGTCACAGTTGCTGTCAGAAAACCCGCTCCTGCATGAGCTCCTTTTCACTGGCCATAGTTCCTGCCAACGGCCTGGTCTAGCATGGTGTCCTTCACAGGTTGCAGCCTGGATTTCTGCTCTAATTTGGTCCTCTGTGGGCTGCAGGGTGGCAACATGCTTCACCGTGGTCTTTCCCACATGCTGTGTGGAACCTTTGCCCTGGCGCTTGGAGCACCTCTTCCCACTTCTTCACCAACCTTGGTGTCTCAGGTGCTGTTTCTCTCACGTTTTTCTCCGTCCTCTCACAGCTGCTGCACAGCATTTTTACCCTTTTTAAAATGTAATATCGTAGAAGAACCAGTGTTGCTGATGGGCTCAGCAATCCCTGGTCTCTTCTCGTATGGGCCACCACCCCTGCAGCCTGCCCCCCTGCTACCAAAACCTGGCTACATAAACAGGAGAAAATATAATACACCTGCCATTATTAACACGACTTTCAGGTATTGTTTTCACTGGTTTATGTTTTTGTCACATGAAACTTGTGACAAAATATTTTTCTGCAGCATATCCTTTGAAAAAGAAGGAAATCTGCTAGTTCAGATATATATCCTTAATGTGTTAGTTATTATGAAGAAGTGGGAGTCTTTTTTATGTAAGACTATATGATGAATTTTGCTTTTGAATATTAAATTGCATTCTTGCCATTCTTCTCAATCTTCATTAAAAAATATGCTTCATGAAGAAAGCATAGCAAATTGAGTGAAATATTTGAAAATAAACAGGATTTAGCAATCACAGTGATATCTTATAATCAAGATATTCAGTCAAGGGTCAGATGGGTTTTTATCTGGTTTTTCCAGGTAGACTACTGTAATCCAGATGTCAGCTTTCTTATGCTCAATATTTGAGAGGTACCAAGCATTTCCTGTCCTCCTTACATTGGTATTTAAAGTGCAATTGATTGACACCTCTTCAAATCATAAAGATACATTTCTCATCTATGTGAATGCCACCTAATAGCTAGTCTTAAAATAAAGGCCTGTTTGTATTTATGGAACACAGAATAGTTTGATTTTTTTTCAGGTAAATTGGCATAGTTGAAACATTTGGGAATATAATTTTGCATTCATACACCTTACCATTAGCCCTGTGTTTGGGTTTGTAATTCTAGGTTTGGAGTTAAAAGCAAATATGTATATATGAAAAGATAATCCTGTTGTGCCAGCACTGATTATACTCTCAGACTTGCTCTCACTTGTTATATTTGTCCTGTGAAAATGATAGTCAGTGTTTTAAAATTATTAGATATTTCCAGATCTTCAAAGAGACTTGAGAGAACAGATGATTAAGATTTAAAAAAATAGATAGTTAGGACAGTTTTTCAACTATACTTCATTGTTTTCCAAAGTCTTCTGAAAACGTTCCTCAAAAAAATTCCTGTGTTTCTATCATAATCAAACACGAATCACATTATGTAGTCATGTTCCTACTCAAAATTCAGACTTGCAGCATGAAATGGCCTTTATATAATTATCAGGGTTTCGCAAATCTTTTTTTTTTGTTTTAATCTCTGCTTTTGATGTGGTTTGGGGTGTTGTTTATTTTTGCTGTTTCCCTAGCTGGACATGACATGTAAGGACTTCCTATTTTTTTTAATCATTGACTCATCACTGGATGCAAACAAAACTGTTCTGTTTTCCACGTATTTGCTATTGAACAAGACTGTAAATTTTATCAGTCAGAACAATGACGTATGTTTGGAATTTATGTATTGTAATACTGTTTTCAGCACCACATAATCTACCTATTGTCACCCATCAGCTGAGAAATATTGGCATATTAAACTAGATATCTTTTATGGGCCCATCAAATACCCATATGTTAGCTGTATGTCATAGGAATGTGCTTCATACTGAGAACAAATATTTATGATCTCTTAATATTTGTGATACTTCTTGATCAACAGATAAGTACTCAAAAATTCTAAAGTTATTGAATAGTTAGCATCGGTAACAATCTTTAGCATCTATTCTGCTGTACTAGTGAATTGGAACATGCAGGCATACAAGCAGAACTGCTTCTTTAACTTTGGAATTAAATATGTTTTTTAAAGTTACTAGGCATTCTTTCAATTCAATAGACACATACGTTTAATAGCCCTAAAGTTTTGTTTTTCCTTTCTGCATAGGCTTTTCTGTTAAGTTAGTTTTAAGTAGTTTATGCATCACTGAAAAGTACCAGACTTCCCCATATAGGACTTGAACAGCAAGCAGGAAATCTTTATTGAGGAAAATATCCTCAGACACAGGATACCCAGGTAGCACGTGCTACTGGAGTCTTGGTGTCCAGTTTTTATTATTTCCAATTATGTATTCCTATTACTAAAGATTTCCAGTTACTTTCTACCTACTCCTGTTAGATTTAGAAGACAGCATGATCATTTGAAAAAAATTACTTTAATCTTAAGTGACTTTCTTTAAGATATCTTAAAGGAATAAGTGATACTTTAATTGTAAAAAATCTTGATAATTACTCTCAAGAATGAAGCTGAAAGCTTATTTTTCAAATTACTTTAAAAGTTTACTAAAAGGAAAGTAGAGCTTTTTGTGCTAAAGGTATTTATCCTTAGTGTGCAATGTAGTGATGAAGATTATTTTAGGACTTCTTATATTTTAAATCCCAAAACACATTTTATAGAACAGATGTTTCTGTTAATTTTACACTTTCGTTAAGTCAGTGGAATCTAGCCAAGAGTTTAACTGCTTCCAGTTTACATGATTTTTATATGGCATTACTATCTATCTGTCTTATCTCTTATACTTATACTGTGAAGGTATCTAGGGCACTGTGGTTTCAAGAAAATTATTTGTGTGTCCATACTTATAACAATTTTCAGATTTTCTTGTACTGCATCTGAATTTCTCTTATGTTTTCTTTGAGTTTCTCACCTTCTGATGTTTGTTTCCTAGAGCTACCTTTTTCTTAAGTAGTAAAACCATGCAGATGGATATAACAGATACTGCCTTTTGTGAATCAGTATGACAGATTGTGTCTGTAAAAATGAAAACTAAAATTAACTAATTTGAATCAGCACACAGGAAGTTTATAATTGTTACCAAGACATTTGGCATTAAAAAGTTGTGTCTAGTAGTCTTCAATATCAGATGCAAGATGGTCGAATCAGTCAGTTTCTCAGCATGAAATATTGTATGTTGTTAATACCTCAAGAACTAATCCCTGGAGCATTAGTCAAGAAGAATGGACTTTTAATGAAATCTCCTGTTGATGAAATTAAAAGATTGCTTTCCACGTTAGTCTCAGAATGTAAAGCATAATGCCACTTATGCTTTCATGGACTACAGCTAACTGAATTTCTCAGTACTAGTCTGGAAGTATAGTATTCCTTTTGAAAATTGAAAACTAGTAAAGATAATGTGGTGTTCAACAGTACGATTTTATATAAAAACTATTTTTTCTTGATTGATATAAAAACTAAATAAGGAAATAATAGATTTTCAATGAGTTCCCTTGGATCTGTGTTAGAAGGTAATTAAGTATTTTCTATATGTAAAATTATATACTAATATTTGATGCAAATAATTTTTGTGTTTCAGAGATTCAGCCGAGGTGGTTGTGCATTCAGCTGATGCATTTGCACCTGTGGCCTACCTTCATTTTTTAAAATTACACCTGGAGAATAAGGCAAGTAAATTGCAAATGTCGTCTTCCTTTAAAGCTGTATGCATTTCTTTCTATTTTTATGTTGTTTTGTCACAGTTTGGAGTGAAGCTATGTTTTCTCATGTGGATATAATTTCAAATAACAATGTACATATTTATTTGAATGTCAGAACTTGCCATAAGGAAAAACTCAACAGAAATGGTACCTTGTATCAAATGAATGAATGGAGTTAGTATATTTCTGTAGCGTTTTTCATCTTGAAACCACAAGGTGATCAGCCAACGTGGTTCAGTCAAACATATGTGTAACCTGTGTAGTACGGCTGGCCACGCTGTGGAGCACAGCTCTATTAGTGAACTGTATGAACAGTGCTGATTTGCTGAGAGGTGGCATCTCTTTTTGCTGTTACTAATGTAAAGTGGATGATTTGAAAATCTGTTGACCTGTAAGCACTGGAGTTTTAAATATAATGAGTTTTATCTTTTCCGTATGAAAGATACATCTAATGAATGACTTCAAATCACATAGAGGAGATTATCAAAGAGGAGATTGTCAAAGATCTTAAGGGAACTATTAGTAGTTCACTGTCATTCAGTCTCTTAGTATATGATTCCATGGAAACAACAGAACAGGAATAGGAAATTTAGTGGTTTAAGTACTGCAGACTTTTATGTGAGCAGAGCTAAGGAGGTCGAAACAGAAGTTATTTTTCTTAGTATTTGCCAGCAATTTTCTGTTTTTCTTTACGTTATTCTGTGAGTAAAATTATTTTTTTTTCCTCCTGAACATCTATAAGTGCTAGTATTTTGTTGAAGCGAGTGCCTCACTGAAGTAGGAGAGTGCCTTCCTACTGCTCCTGCAGTCATCTTTTTATAGGTCTTCCTGCTTTTTTCTACTCTTTGAAGATCACTGAACCTCTTCTAGGTGCAGGGATTGTTACAGAATGTTATTATATTGGTATTTTACATTTCATGTCTTTTGAGCAACTACATTTCCTGAATTTCTTTCAATAGATCATGCCTTTCCTCCCCCCGCCTTTTTTTATTTTATCATGCCAAACAGATAAAATACCTGTACATTTTTCTTCCATGATGGCCTCATTCTTGCTCTGGAAAGTAAATTCTATTTCATCTTGTCAATTTGTAGTTTGGGATTTCTTTCAAAAATAAAACATTAAATATTTGTGTGGGAGACTGTGAAAAGCATATGTGAAGCAAAACCAAATAGGCTGAATAAAGGAAAATTTGGGAGCAGGGCATGGTAGAGAAGAGTGATAATATATTAATATTTCTTTGGGGGGCACTGACTTTATTGCTCATGGCAAACTTGATGCTAAAATGCACCGTACATCACTACAATGTGACAGGCTAGGGAAAATGAAAAACACAGAGCTTTACATAAATCAGGCAAAAAATCATATTAAAATGCATAACATTTTATATAAGAATCAAGATTTTACTTTTATCTGTTCAGAAGCTCTTTTCCCCTTCTTATGTATATGTTTTAGATTTGGTTAAAGCGTCACAGTTTCAAGCAGGGTTGTAGTAAATCATATTTCAAATTCATTGTAGACAAAGCTGTCACACTCTCAAAGGGGTAAGGTTTACAGAGGCTTGCCCTGGATTTTGGTATATAAACTAAAGTCTTATATAGTTAAAAGGAAAATAGTCTGTTTTCTGCCGTGGTTTTCTCATAAGGAAATGCAGCAGAATTCTTTGGCTATAGATTATTTTAAGTCACGATAAAATAAGCCAGGTTTTCAGGAAATTATGAATATGGAGAACAAGTCAGTCTTTCAGAGCATAACTTGTTAGTAAGTTAGTGTGATTTAACTGCATAATGACAAGAGATGCCTTCAAGATTGATATGCCTGTAGTACTGTACTTTTTCTCACTATTTGTTGCTTACAAGCCCTACATAACTTTAAATATCAGTTAGTAATTCAACACTTAAAAGCCAATGCTACAATAACAAAGCACTGCAGGGAAAAACTGCTCTAGAAGGAGAACAAATTTTAGTTTCAGGCTTTCAAGGGATTACTGAAAATTGGGCAAAAAATTATGAAAATTTTTTTTTACACATTATGAAAAATGTGTAAAAGTAGCCACTTATGTAAGCACTTTGTAGAAACCATTAATAGACCGCACAGTGATGTGTAATTCTAATAAGTATTATGACATCAGTTTTGTTATCATTTAAACTGAGAGATATACATATTTTTAAATTTTATTTTATATTCATTTTATCTTAGTTGCATGCCACAGGTGTTAATTTTACATTCTTTGAACTTAATTTTATGATCATTATGCAATTATAGCTAGTGTACCTTAGTCTCTGCTGTCTTTCCTCCTCTACAATGTATTTTCTTCAGCTAAAATTCTTCATGTTTAACTACAAAGCCTGCATAGAAATTTGTTTTTGATTGTTTCTGGCAGCAAAATGAGCCTTTGTGCCTGGGGGAAAATAACATTTTACTCCCTGTTCTGGTTTAATACTTTACTGTGCAACTTCAAAATGTGTTCTTGCATAATTGAAGCTTTTATTAACACACCCTCTTTTCTTTCGTCACTACTGATACAGAAAAGGCTAAAGAGATAAATAACTATAAGATTTTATAATTGAGACATTATTAAAAGTTTGGTAAACATGACTTAAGATAACTTTTTGTAGGCATTTAAAAAAAAATTAAGAATAAATAATAATGCTAATAGAACACTAATGCTCAAAATTTGGGAATGCCTTATTTACTGTGTTATAAACAAACAAGGTTACCACTGTGATGTATGTAGCACAGACACCTAACTTCATCAATATTTTACTTTGCCAGTAAGACTGTCACTTTGTACATTTAAAATATAGGATGTTTTTTGTTGAGGACACAGCAATTTCTGAAGCACACTCCACAAGTTTTAAATCAAGTGTATCGGCTTTTATATTCAAAACAAATTTAATTTTGAATATTTTCAATTAGGTAAAAATACAACTGTGAAACAGTGGGTTTTTTTTACTTTGATGGCACAATGAACTTGCAAAACTTACACACACACCCCATATTATACTATTCTGTTACTCTGGTGTATTGGTTTTTGAAACAGAAATTAAAGCTTTTGGAGCTTCTGCTGCTGTGAACCTACTTCTGATGACAGTAGTGAACATATTAGCTATCATTCATGTTTTAAGATTTTCTCCTTCCCACATTTAATAATGAATACTTTGTTCCCCAAGTTCCAGTGAGTAGGAGCACGCAAACATTAAACAATACAAGCCGTGAAACTGCAGCCCCGAATTAGAGGCAGTCATGTAGTTTTCTTTCTGCACTTGGCAGAAGGAAGAAGCCTGTTTGCTTGTAACAGACAGAGGGATAGTGCCTGCTGCTGCTCTTTCTTGTAGCATACTATTGCATTATATTTACCTATCATAAATTGATATTGTGAGGCTTATTGTTTTTCCTTTGTAAAAGATCTTGACTTATTTGGGTGGAACGCAAGTGCAAGCAGTTACGCCCCTGCTAAACATCATCAAATCTGTTTCATGGGTCAATTTGGAGATGATTTTAAAAGCACTTACAAAAGTTATAAAAGGTGTTTGGGAAATATTTACATGCCTTGTGTACTAAAGGAGCATGATCCTGCAGGTTAGATTTGATTTATGTTTGTAGCCTATTTCTGTCCAGTTCCTTCTGTCCTGAATTATTTTAGTTAATTTCCATTTAGGACTTTAAGTGTAGAATTAGACTTTGTAAGTGATGTCCAAGGGAACAGGAAGGAATTTCAAGTTGCAAAGTATGTTTTGTTGGTGGCATTGTGGGTGGCATTTTTGGAATACTTTGTCATCACTGAATGATACTCCTCCTAGGTAACCTTTACTTTCCCTTCTGCATCATAGGAATGTAGATAACCCTTGCAGTTATATTTTCAAAACTTTGTAACAAATAGTGCAAAAATTTTTTTGTACATTGATTTATTTCCAACACTAAGATAATAAATAAAGAATTTTCTTTCCTACTCCATTTGATTGCAGATTCAGTACAGTTCTCTGAGAAAAGGGAGTTTTCTGTTCTCTTTTCATAATGAAGAGACTTTATTTGGAAGTCTTTCAGAGTTAAGGACTATGTGTCTGTGTATTGTACTTGAAATACTGCAAGGAGATGTATGTCTCTCTTATTATATTTATTTCAAGGAGTTCTGTTATCAAGGTATACCACAAAGAATAAAGAGACAATCATAGTCTTTCCTTATGTTTTCTGAGCTCTCTGCCCCCCTGTATTCTCACTGCTGTGCAGTGGGAGAACTATCAGTTTTGGAATTGTGTTGTGATAGGTTTTTATACCAGTTTTTGTCGTGGAGAATGTAAGCTTTTTAAGAAGGCAATCTGTTGTTTTCATAAAAGACCACTGCAAGGAATTTCAGCTATATCATTCAAAGTCCTAGCTCCAAGTCTTTTTCAACAGGAGAATTTGGATTTTGGAACACTGGTGCATTTGCTTAACTTCACTCTGAGCGCGCTTGCATCACTGACATGAGTTATGTGAATACAGTTAAGCATATGCATGGATGCAGGCGCTGATCCAAAATTAGGTTGCTATCACAATGTACAGTGGGTGTGGGAGAAACAGTGTAACAAATGGGAAAATATATTGCGTCTGTGAAGTAACATGAAAATGTTATGTGATAAAATAGGTTCTGTAAGATTTAATTAAAATGTCATTATAGCAAGCTTGAGATTTTGTTTTTAAAGTGATGAGAGTATTATTCAGGGAAAGTTAGTCTGTTTGTGGCAGTCTATAACTTCAAGTTTTAAATTCTTAGATTACTTTCTCTGTCGACAGGAATGGAAGACCGACATTTGTATGAGATTTGAATATAGCTGCTAAACAGAGTCTGGCAGCTCTAGTTAGGCTGGCGTTGAGCCTCTTGCTCTTCTATTGCCAGGTTCCACACCTAATACTTCTGCTGTAGCCCGCACCTGTGCTGCTGCAGAAAGTGATTGATTACCTATGTTTTTGGAGCATCGTGGGAGTCAGCCTTGAATGAATCATTGTGATATATCGTAGGCATTGAAATCAATGGTAGTCTATAATTATTTTTATGGTCTTTGGTGTAAAAGCCATTGTAGAATTTCTAGTACTTCTTAGTAATTTCCAAAAAATTTTGCAATTGACCAGCTGTTCATGTATGTGTGTAAACACAGATGTATAATTTTATTTATACCTCTAAAGCAATATTGATATAAGCTTAACAATTTATAAAATATTGACATATTTAGGAAAAAGGGATGTGACTATATATGATACAAAAATTTAATGGGGCATCAATTTGGAATATTTGTAGTAGTAGAAAATTACAAAGCTACAGGGGAGTTCTGTAAGATAGACCAAACCAGTTGTGATACAGTCTGTGAGTCTCACTACATCCCCATGAATTTTTTATGAAGCACATTTTGCAGAAAACATGTTTAGAAACATAGTTGAAAGACCAGTTTTCACAGATGGCATAAAAATGGAATAGGTGCTCTTTTCATGTTCACTTGCAGAGCGTGTAAATTCAGTCCTCCAGGTTAGGAAGTGGAGAGAAGTTACAGGTCTCTAATAGTACCTACGCAAGATATCTGCATCTCTAGATCTCTTAAAAGGTAATTATGTAAAGCTTAACAAAAGCGAGAAACAATGTGTCTGTCATACTGGCAAGCTGGAACTTTTCACTTTCCAGTTAACGTATTTTTTCCCTTGTGATGGATTGTTATGCCATATTAAAGTTGAAATACAGGTCATGTGAAAACAAAACCCAAGGCAGCATTGTGATAGTATCGTTCGTACCACCATGTCTGTGCACGCTTACCCAGGGGGTGGGACCGAGAGGTGCAAACTCTGTATGCTACAGTAGTACTCAGTGAGTGCCCGTGATACAATGCAAATTGATTGGTTCATGATGGACGTTACAAATTATCCAGTGAAAGCTGCTAATTTAATAAAACAACAATTTGCAAGAAGGAAATGGTAGCACATTTAGCACTTCATGCCACTATACAGTCTGTATATTTTTATAAAGCAATGTCTTGTGGATAAAAAAATAGAAACTTAAAAAAAAAAGTAGAAAAAAGGCGTTGTTTTGGTTCTTGTAGATAATCCAATTTAAGATCTATTTCAATTACAGATTTGTCTTCCTGCTTCTTTATTTTCTAAGCCATACCTGAAGGGTTAGGGGCTATCAGGCAGCCCTCTGGGTAACAGCAAAATATATCAACTGACAGCAGTAGTCGAAGGTGTAATTCAATGAGAGGGAAATGGTATAGCTGCTGTTGGATGCTTGTATATTTTAATGTTGGAATGCATGTCGTGTTTGTGCTAAATTGCAGTTTTCATCTTTGTGCTATTATGTTACATTTAGTTGACTTCTTTTAACCTCTCATGTACAATTGATTCACGTAAAGTAGATTATTGCCTTGACTTTCATGCCTTTCTTGCAGGAATGAATAAAATAAGGTCCAATCAAAGAACATCAGCCCCTCTTAGAGCATAGCTTTAGTGTTTACAGCGCTTATAAAACTCCCCTTGAGCCCTTTTAAAGGCAGCAGAGCTGTTTCCTCTCATAGGTAATGACCTTTCTGTAATTTAGCCTTTCCTGAGAATTTCCAAATACACTACTTTAACTTAGCTGGATCTTTTCTCTCCAGTGAAGTCAAATACCAGTGTAAATACTGAGTTCTAGTTGCAGACCTCTGATGCACACAGTAGTTTTGTGCCTTTTTTTCCTCACTTTTTTTTTTTGCTTAATATTAAGAGAAAATTTTTGAAGTTGCAATAAGATACGTTTTATTTTCCAAAGGAAAGAAAAAAATAAATAAAAATACTTTTTCTTTTTATTTGAAAATGCCTATATTTGAATTTGATTAATAATTTTTAATATGTCCCATTTTATTTGACAGCTTGATGGGATCTAATTGTTAGAAAGCAGAGAATGCAGGGGGTCAAACTTCAGGTGACCTTATAAGTCCTTCATTGTATATTGTTAATATTCTTTTTCATAGACATTTTGCATGGAAATTCCATAGATAGCACACTACTTTGTGAGCTAAAAGAATATTCAGCAGTTTCTAATACATATTTAAGGATTGCCAAAGGCTTCAAATTTTGTCAACTTTTTATCTTGCTTTGGCTTTATCATAATTTTTAAATAAATAATAATAAATAAAGCTTTTGGCTTTATCATAATTTTTGTGCATTTAGTATTTAAGAAGCCTGCAGAAAAATGCATAGTTTAGACACTATGTGAAATTTGAGACATTTGAGCAGAAAATTAATCGATAGAATCTGGAGTTACAGCATGCAGTGATGTTTGGTTAAGGTTTATGTATAAATTCTGTCATAATTCATACTGGTTTTAGATGAAGACAAGTAGTATTAGCCACTCTAGTGATCCCAAAGTCAACATGCTCTACAGATTAGGCTGTCTTGGAAAATCAGATGGAAGAGAGTAGGGGTTCTGATTGCTCTAAAATGAAAAAAAAAAAAAAGCATGCTGTAATTACATGACTTACTGAAAATATAATGAACACAGAATTTTGAAAGACTGGTCAGTATGCAGTCTGTGTATTTTGCTTTAAACGGCACGCTAGGTAGTTTCCTCTTCCCAGGCCTAAGAAAGCATTTGAGAAAAGAAAGTACAGTGAATTATTTTCCTTCTTTGTCAAGAAGTTACTTTGATGTAGAAATCCTAGGAAATGCTCTTTTCTGTATCTCAAAACTCTGGGCATCCCAAGCTGTGGTGTGTTTGATGAAAGGGAGAGTCTTTGTGCAACGAATAGAAAGAGATTATTTTTTTTACATGGACTGCATTCTTTCAAGGTTCTACAGAGTTTTAAAATTTTCTTGTTAGTCTTTTGCTCTGTTTCAAGTGTTTAGTGACAGTGTTAATTATCAAATTGTTACTTTTGTACTTTTGTTCCTTTTTTCACTTAATTTATACTATTTTTGGAAAACATAGTTGTCTTGTATATAATTGTGGAATAGCATTTCTTCATCATAGTATTCTTTCCATCTCTTATGTCGAGTCTCATCATTTTTCATATCTGTTGTTCTTATTTACTACTAAGTCTGCATGTTTATTCCATATGATATGTCAACAGGAGCACATCATATTCTGCCAGTTTCTGCAATCTAAATAGTGGGAAATAGTGGGAAATCCTAATGCTGTTCTTCCATGAGTTGTTCTAAGCTTAAGTACCCATTGAGCTATAGTATTTTTTGTAATTGAAAAGCAAAATTTGAATGATAAAATGTACTGATTTCATACTGCTTGGTATGCTGTTTACTTGCTTATCTTATAAAGTTTGTCTCAAGCAGGGGAAGTCTTCAGGTACATTTATGGTCAATAGCTGTTCTTGTGAGATAAGCTGCAACGATGACTATATTTTCCCTTCATCAGAAGAGGAGGAACCACAGAAAAACAGTCCAGTCATCTGGAAGTCTTTGAAACATAATTCTTTGGATTTCAGTGAGTCTTGCACAACATTAGCTAGAAAAGTAATATTGAGTATTTCATGCCCTGGTGGAGTACACTGTTAATTACTGTAAGAACACTCCTGGAAAAAAAGTTTGTGACCTTTAATAACCAGTTTGAAAAAAAGAGATCCTACTAAAATGTGTTTTTTTCTGATGGGAATCAATAGATCTGGAGCAATGAAGCATTTCAAGTTATTTTACAGAAGGAGCATAACCCATTTTTTTGTTTCTTTCAGAGAACACACATAAATGTGTTCTGTTTGCCTGAATGAAATTACTATTATCTAATAATTCCTTTGAGTGGAGGGATTGAGTTTTATTTAAAAGGTCTAACCACATATGTACCCATACTCTACTGTTTTTAAATTGAAGACAGAAAAGCAAACTCTAAAAAGAAGTACAAAACACAACTTGCTTACATAGTATATGAGTCTGTCCCCACCCAGGGAACCTCAGGGTGACATGCATGATCTAGTTTAGCAGCCTAGCAAGTTACTGTCCCTTAGGAGAGCTGCAATAATTAATCATATGCCTGATATTAAGCACTGCCTCAAACATGAGGTGGTTAATGCAAGATAAACCTGAGTTCATAGATTGGTACCCTCATTGAAGTTCCACAGCATCACTGTTATACTACACCCAAAGATTAGTAAACTTTTCCTGAAAACTAAGTTTCATAGCGTAATGGTGTTCGATATTGAATAGCATTTAGGCTCTTGAATATGGCTAAGTGCCTGGTGGGATGTTAAAAAATGCCTTATTGTGTTACGTGTTTGCTAACATTATCAGAACCAGGTTAAACACTGAGCTTCCATTAAAATTTGGTGTATAAATTTGAAAATCTGATCCTGTGTCACTTAGGTACTTTTGAAAATTTTAATGTGTCACGTCACAGTGTCACATCTTGTGCCAAGTCTGTATCAAAATAGGTAGAAAAATTGTAAAAGGTCAGCAAAAGTGGACAGAAGGAGGGAAAGTGCTGAAATTCTCAGCTAAGTACTACTTGCTGGCATATTTTCTGAAGGCAGTGTTAGAGAAGGATTTGTCAAGTAGCATTTGGAAGTTTTGTTACCAGCATACTTACTTCTAAGTTTTTGTTTTGTATCTATTTTTCTGTAAATATATTTTGAAGATGTTTTTACAGTTTGTGAATTTTTTTCTCTAAGTTCTTCTTACTCAAACAATTTAAAATGTATTCTTGGTTAATCTGAAATCTTTCATTATTTTAATCAGAGTTCTGTTCTTTTTTTCCGATAGGTAAGACATTTGGAAGTTCAGGAAGATCCCTGGGTGGTTACCAGTGGTTTTCGGGTATCACTGCTCACTTCCTTCCATCAAAAGGCAAAAACGCTCAAGAGGCAGCAAGGGAAGCATTTTCTTCTCTCCGAGGTGCTTTATTCCCTTAATCCATTATCTGCTGTTAATTATACTGTTTTAATATAGTATAAAGTAAGAATCTATATTGTCATATTGTTTTTATAACTTTAAATATTGTGGTTGTCAGTTTCCCATCTTATTTTGTGCTTGATTGGAATCATTAATGTCAAGACTGCCAGCTTTAATATTGAACACATCATAATTTGACTGGCTTTTGAAGATCCTAGAAAGCCAGAGTAGTGTTCATATCACGGTAACAACACTATTTCCACAGTACTTACTTGCTTTATAACTTGCTTTATAGCTTTCTTGCAATACATACTCTGTGTGTGAGTATGCATGTGTGCTTTGGATGCTGTCTACTTGCTAAAGCACTTTTGTAGCTACCATAATTTTAAATTAAGTTTTCTAGAAAGCTGTTGCACATTTTGGCATCTAGGATTAGGTCAGTAGCAGTAAATCTCATTTATATTCTTAATGTAAAGGAGAAAATGCTATCTTGGGAATCATGAAACCCGGGTTCGTTACTGTCCCTCTCTTACAAGATACTGACATATAAAATAAAATGTTCACAATTTTAGTTGATTTTTTTTTTTCATTCCAAATTTTAAGTAAAGCATGTTTATACAGGCTTATTTTCATTCGTAAGATTGGAAATATTTTTTTAGTATCTAAATAGGTAGGCTCGTATTCTTGTTCATGAACTTCTGTGAGGTATTGTCCTATAAAATCTTATTTTTCACATGTGCAACTGAGTATTCATAATTGAATATAGGATGATGAAGAAACCTTAGAATTTTTTTTCAGAGACAAAGAAATTATACTTTGTAAAAGGTCCTTTTTAAAAGGTCCTTAGTTTTTGATTGCTTGGAAATCAGCAAGGGGACATGATCAAACTTGTAGTAAAAGACAATAGTATTTAGTATAAATCTTCTGGGCGTAATCTGTAAACTGAAGCAAAAGGGTTGTGCAATGTTTTGTTTTGTTCTCATTATATTTGAATGGAAAACTGCCAGTACAAACATTATACATTTTTGCCTTAGCATCTGTCAAAAAAGATTGTCTCTGACTAGTACAGTAGCCTATTGCTTAAAGCAAACTACTTGCATTAGCTGTATTATAGTCGAGATACAGTAATTTTCTGATTCTTGGTAGAAAGTGTCAGTTCTCATATTTCCTTTCATTTTTCTCTTTTTTGGAAGTAGGTGTGCAAGACTGATTGAATTGTGGTTCTGTCGTGGCAAACAATATGTTTCTGAGAACTTAACTGAGCTGCTTTTTCTGAACTCATGATCTGTACAGCAGTTCAGTCTTCAGTGCTATGGGAATGGAATAAGCACAGGTGTTTTAACCTTCTCTTCTCTGGGTTAACTGATTTAATCACCTCTAAAGAGGATAAGTGCTGCTAAAAGGATTCAGAAATGGAAGTCTTATTACTAGGTGTTATGAAACATGTCGTTGTTCTGTAAAGTGGATGGAATTCTCCTGTGAAGCTAAGAACTGATTAATGTTTACATTTATTTTCTTAAACTCTTTTGTTAAACTTTTCTTTAGATATCATGGGAAGATGACATAGATTCCAGTGCTTTATATATAAAGCAGCTCTGGTGAAGCTGTACAATGGCAAAGCTCCATAGGCTTGAAGGGAACTACACAGACTTTTATTACATGAAAATTTAGTCTAAAATACTACTTCCTGTAGACAGTTTTGATGCTGCCTTTTGTGGCTCTTGGCCTAAGGATCCTGGATAACCCCTTTTTAAAAACAAAACAAAACAAAACAAAACAAAAAAAAAGCTGTACTTGGGCCAATGTAATCCTTTGGGTCTATTCTTTTTAGGCAAGTCTGCCTAAATAAGGATGAGTGTGACCTGATCATATTTTATAAATTATTTGGAACAGTGAATGGCTTGAAAGTCAACAGAAAGGTTGTATGGTTTTGTATGGTTTCCCTCTACATCCTGGAGATGTGCTATGTAAAGAGTCCTGCCTTGGGAAACAGAACTTGTGGTCAAGAACCCTGGTTCATCATTTATGCCTTTCTGCTAGATACAGTGCTTTGGGAGGTCAATTTTACTCTGCTTACAAGCTAGGGAGAAATTATTTCCCATCATTCCTCTAATTCAAGTAAAAGAAAAGGGGATTGTACTTTTATTTACTTTAAGAAGATTTTTTAAAAACAAATCTAGAAATTCTGAATTTATCCAAATATCTTTGCCTTCAACTTGCTCTGCTACTGTTACATGTCCACAAATTTGAGTTAGTTTGCTGGCTTATGCATTTTAAATTTAGACCTGGGTTTGCTGTGTTTTGTTTTTTTCCCCTCCAGTATTCCATATAATGCTGCAGAACTTTTAACTGCAGGCTAAAACTCTGTCGTCTTGACTAAAATGGTGGCTGGAAAGCTGAAAAATGTCCTTGTTTCCTCCTTGACTGATGACTTAGCAACTGGTATTGACCTAGTGATTGCTATCAGGCAGTATTCAAATACATTTATATTTCTGGACAGAACTATCATTATGTGCTAATTTCTCAGCTGATATTTCTGGAAATGTATCTTGACTTCATAGGAGTTCTATTTTAATTGCTATGTAATCTCTTCTATCACTTAGCGCATGATTCCTTTTCTGTCAATGAGAATTCCCCTCTTCAGATAGCCAACACTAATGGCAGTATCACTAAGTAAAGCTGAGAGCATTTGGAGCAAAATTCAGTATTGGTGTGACCAAACCGACCTTTATCGAAGTGTACCAACTCCTGAACTGCCTTAAAAAAGCATAGAAATGTATTTCACAGAAACAAATTTTGTTGCTCACTGAAGCAACAGCAAACAGATTGTCTTTATACTCATACTTCTCCACTGGAAAACAAATATATAGAGATATATACAGATACACATTGTAACAGTAAAGTTTGAAGTCTAAGTTAGGTCACATGGAACTCTGTTATTATATATGTTCTATATTCAGAGAAGATTTTGTTCTTCATTTAGTTTCTATTGCTCATGAGTTACAAAAGGTCCACACTGCAGAGCTCATTCACGTATCTGGTTATGGTATTGACTATGTTTATATTCTCCTTAAGTGCTATGACTGGAATCTTCCTTGCATACCCATTCAGGAGATCTTGACTTCCCAGTATCTTTTCTTTAACTGTCTGCTTGAACTTCCCTCAGCTCTCATCATTCCTTCATTTCTCCTGTGGCTACTTCTGTTTCCTGTTGTCTGTCTTGCCATTTGTTTATGCGGAGATTATTATTGCAGTGAGGGTTTTTAAAAACAGCTTAGACAAGCATTCCTCTGGAATAGCATATAAATATTTGATCTTTTCTTTGCAGAAGGTGATGCACTAGAGGACCTGTTATTGTCCTTTCCAGTTCTGTACTTCAAAGTCTTTTATAGATTACTAGCATTCATAGACTGAAAATAAAAAAAAAAAAATGCAAGATAATAAAACTTACGGATACAAGGAATTTGGACTGTAACATATCTACATTCATTAATGCATGATAAGTTTTCTTGGGGCAAGAATTCACCACTGCTGAAGGTGAATAAATTTTATTTGTATTCTGTTTCTGTATATTTGGAAAACTAACATGAGAGAGAGTTCCATGAAAAAAATAGGTATTACAGGGAGAAAGCCAGTATGTTTAGGCAACTGTTAGGTTTATTACCAGTTGGTTTTGCTGAACAAAAACAGGAGGCCTATGCTATCTTACTGCACATTTTAAATATTCTGTCTTTAACAGCTGTATTATTTTTATCCTGCAGCCAATATGACTTCAGAGGGATTGAAACTGAAGGATATTATTTTGGTTCATCTGTATATGAAGAGCATGAAAGATTTCAATGTTATAAATTCAGTTTATGTGACAGAATTTGATTTGTGTCCACCAGCAAGGTAGGATTAGACTACTGCTATAGTATATTTATGATACACTGTAATATACTGAATTATTGTTACCATATTTATGAAGCTTTTGTCCAAATGTTTGTGTCTCAGAGTCTTAGAAGTAGACTTTTTCTGCCTTTTGGAGTAATCACATCAGGGCTGCTCAACTCAAAACATTAGGTTTGGAAATTCTTGTCTTAATGTATACCATAAGGTTTATAAATGCCCCCCCCATATGGCCTTACAGAAGAATAATACATTTTTTTCAAGTCTCAGTTCTTCTCTGTGACTTGATTGAACTGACAAGTCTTTTGTATTGGTGGGATGTTATTTGCTTTTGTTTGTTTGCCTTCCTTGACCTGCTGGCAATGCTTCTCTGAATGAAGCCAAGGATATCATCAGCCCTCTTTGCCACAAAGGCACGTTGCTGGCTCATGTTCAACTTGGTGTCCATCAGGAATCTCCAGGTCCCTTTCTGCAAAGCTGCTTCCCAGCCAGCTGGCCCCCAGAATATACTGGAGCATGGGTTTTTTCCTCCCCAGGTGCAGGACTTTCAAATTCTCCTCATTGAACTTCATGAGGCCCCTGTGTGCCTGTTTCTCCAGCCTGTTGAGGTCCATCTGGATGACAACATGAAGCTCTAGTGTATTTGCCATTCCTCCTAGTTTTGCATCATCTACAAACTTGTCAGTTTGTACCCTTGTACAAAGGGTACATTCTGCCCCATCATTCAGATTATTAATGAAGGTGTTGAACAGGATTGGACCCAGTGTTGACTCCTGGGGTACACTGCTAGTTACTGGCCACCTGCGAGACTTTGTGCCACTAATCTCTGCCCTCTCGGCCTGACTGTTCAGCTAGTTTTCAGTTCATGTGATGAGTAGACACTGTCTACTCATCCAGCCCATACATCAAGAGCTTCTCTATGAGGATGTTATGGGAGACAGTATCAAAAGCCTTATTATCAATGATTATTAAGTCTTTGTAAAAGCGATGAGGTTTGGAACCTTCTAGGTCCTCATGACAAACCTTATTCACCTTTTTTATTTTGATAAATGCAAAAGCAAAATTGTTAGCTGAGGAGGTGCCCAATGTGCACATCATTTGATGCTTGGAGATATTTAAAGACAGTACCAATATATACTTTGTTCCTTATCTTCCCCTGCTTACATGCATTGGCTGTGTTTGAAGATGAATGAATACCAGACGAGATGGGTCTTTGTCTTGATCCAGTGGGGTTGTTCTTAATGTCTTGTGTTTCTTTCAGGTAATGATTGTTAGGTGGGTAGTTTAGCTGCACTTATGTATTCAGTAAGAATGCAAGTATGAAAAAAATTGTTTCAGGCTTCTGAATACACTGATGATAACACTTTCGTTCGTAGATCCCCAAATCATAGCTTTTTAATAGCTGTTGTACAAAATCTTCAATGTTGCATCCAAGTCCACCCCTGACATAACAAAACAGCTTAATGGTCTAGGTATGCAGTATGATTCCTATGTTACTTGGGTGTGTTGTGTTTGGGTTTTTTTCCTTTGGAAATTGGATAACAAACACCTAGCCCATGAAGTTTTTTGTTCTGCTTTTTTAAAAGTTATATGTTAAAATTAATTTTCCATTTGTAAATTCTTTTTGCCTTTGTCAAAAGGGCTTATTTCTTATTACAGTAATTTATGTTCTTAAGCATCTGAGATAATATGCTCAGTATGTAGAACTGCTATAGCTTGAAAAATTCAACTTGGATCATTGATTAATACAGGTTGGAAGGGACCTCTGGACGTCATCTGGTGAAATCCCATGCTCAAAGCAGGGTCTACTCTGAGCTCAGACCTCATATCTTATTTTTAAAACCAACTGTTTAGCAATTTTCTAATGTAAAATACCATATTCTGTATTCTTACTGCAAAATATGGGGTGTAGTGTGGGCACGTGAATTTTAAGTATAGCATGACAAATAGTTGAATGACATTGTTAGACTAATACCGTGACAGAGTCACTTTCTCCCACGCTGTCTGGGTGTCAGAAGAGACTAAAAGAGAGCAGGAGGAGGCTTCTTTGAGATGCTGGTTGTAGGCCAGGATTACTAAATCACAGAGAGATGGAATGTTGGTTGTGTGTACCTTAAGAGGGAGGGGTCTAGTCCCAGCTGTAAACTACACAAAAATGAATTTCTATTCCTATGTATCTTAAGTTCTCTTTATGACACATCCCCTTTTCCTGATTTAGCTTCTTTCATTTCTCATGATGCTTCATGTTTTAAGCCTTCACGTTTGCATAGCCAGCCACATAATCTTTCATCACTAAAATAACAGGTGGAAAGATTAGGAAGTTGCAGGAAAATTACTTTTTATGATTACTTTTATGAAACAAGCAGATTTATGTTGCATTTTGTTCAGAAGAAAAATTGTACAGCAGTTTGCATGGCTGCATCATTGCATTATGCACAGAGACCTGGTTGTGGGAGTTCTCACAAGCAATATGCTGGAAGCACTGACTCAAGGGTGTGGATCTGCACTAAATTTGCAAAATTGTCTTGAAAATTTACCAGCCCAAGCAGAAAATTCATTCATCCATGCTTATGATGATGGTAATGAGGAAAAAATACTGTATTTGCATGTGGGAGGAGGGGAGAAAAATAGCTTTCTTGTAAGAAATAAGCAAGATGAGAAGAATTTTGTAAGGTTATGTTATATGATATGTAAAGAGAACAAGTAATTTTTTGTTGGATTCCTGCTGGGAGCTAAATGACTTTTTTATGCATGGTCTGCAAAATATAATTACTTCTCAGGCTTTGAAATGTTGATTTCCCCCACCACACGCCCCACATCCCCTGCTTTTCTCTGGCCACGTGCAAGAGACCGTCTGTCTGTCTATCTGTCCATCCGGGCACTCAGTCTTCCTTGGAGCAAACAAAAGTGAAATTTTTAAATGAATGCTTAACTATGTTTTCAGTCCTGTCACAAGTGTGTCTCTGTCATGCAACTTGAAGTATAACAGAAAAAATATGTTCAGTATTGCATGAAAACATATGAGAAGTATGTAAAGGAAAAATAAGCTGCTGCTTTTTAGAAACCTGAATCTCTAGTCCAGCCATTGGAAGGAGATTCAGTGGAAAATGCATGGAGGTAAGAACATGATACACTCTGTCTAAAGGCTGCTTAGCATAACTTACCTGGCATTTATAAGGTTGTGTGGTCGAGGGTTTTTTTGATGAAAGAACTCATGTATTCTTAACAAAGTGATACACATTGTAAAAGTAATCAAGTGGAAATGAGCCATTGGCTATGGTGCTAGTTTCTCCTCGGTAGTGGAAATTAACTTGTTGGAAGTCTGAAGTTGATCATTATTTTGAGAGGAGATAACTGTGTAGATGCTGGTGGGTTGTTGAGATACGATAGCTTTGGTTTAGGTTCCTGACAAAATTTCATAACGTAGTATCCAAAAGAAAAACCCATGGAAAATAAATGCTGAAAGTTGGTGCAAGCAAACTTTCTGGTTGAAAAAAATAATTGCCTTGTGTTTTCAGAGTATGTGTGGAAACCCTGTTACCTGATGGAGTACTGTTTCGCATTGACTGCCTTGCACACAAGTACAACGTTGCAATGGATGATGTGTTACATGAAGAAAAACTGGTCATGCATGTACAGAGCATTTCCCACTGGGCACCTGCTAGTATAGGACCTTACAGTCAGTCAATCAAGGTAGGGAATCTTTGTTACTTCATGTGAACTACATGTCATTTTACTGAAACAAGTACAGTTATAAAGTCTCCTTCTCTCCCATCTGAATGTGCAAAAGAAAATGTGGAAAAAGAAAAAAAAAGAAGTATTTTGAATTCTTATTTTGAAAACATGGACAAAACAAAAATCTAACTCACATCAGTCTTTCATTTCAACTTTTCATAAGAGAAATTATTCTTTGCAGAGAATCTCAAGAATAACCTACTTTTGTTGTACATTATAATTAGACCAAATAATTGTGTTACTCATAGACTTTTATAATCTGCTTAGAATATAAACAGAATTTAGGAGCATCTGAGGATATTTGAAATTTCTTTGTTCAAAGCAAGCAAGTTCAAACTTTTTTATCCTAAAAAAGCATTTTATCCTAAAATGCTTATTTAATGAAATCCCTGTTGAGGCTCTTGGTACTGTTTAACTATTTAAAAGCACAGCGAGGTTGAAGAACTGTTCTTTTTTTCCATTTAATAACAAACTGAATAGAATATTACACACTATTTTAAAGTATGAAAAGGAGGCAGTAAAGTATCATGGAAAAGTGGACCAAAATTTGACCAAAAATCTTTTTTCCTAATATGGTACCTCTTGCCCAGTTAGTAGCGTTCGGGCAGTTGATGAATTGTCTCACCTTTTCTGTTGAAAAAAATTCATACATTCCTTTCTTACCAATATTCCTCTTGTGTAATACCTTGCCCAGTCTAAATTGTTGTGTTGTGCAAACTGATTTAAGCAATATGTTATGGCACCTGTTTAAGTTTCCTGAAACTTAACTTTGAGTCTGCAAGTCCACCTGGTATAATGGATGTGCAATTTTACTTTGTTTTGTCTTTATACCATTTTATGGAAAATTAAAAGCTTTCTTAGGTGGGTTTTCAGAACTTCCTCAGACTATGTATGGGCTCTTCAGGTCACCAGCGCAAGTATAGCCCTTCAGCATGTTTTAGGAATAGAATATATTTTCCAGAATAAATAAGGAAGGAAAAAATCGGTTTTATAATCTTTATAGTCAACAAAAATGATTTAAAATTATAGCAGTTTTATGATGATGACATGTTGATCAGTTTTGTATATTTGAGGAACAGAAGCTTAACGATCTTAAAACAGTAAGTGGTTATTGCCTTATGTTGAGTAAGTGTAGATTTTGTTTGTCATTTGCTGGACAACAGTTGAACAATTGAATTGTTGTCTTTTCAGTCCAATGTGAAGTTTGATGGACACTGAGGGATCATCATGTATTTTAGCACAGTGTTTTTGCTCAGTTCAGAATAGTCCAAGGACTGTAATATTCAGGGTATTGCAAGTTGGAATTGATGTGCACTGGCACTTAAGAGCGGAGCTGACAGTGGAAGGGTGTAGGTAGTTCATGCAAACTATGGAATTCACACTTCAGGCTTAACAAATCACTCAGCAGAGCATCAGTTTAATTCTGTAGGGACCTTACAGGATCCTGCCAACAGCGCCATGAGGACAAAAAGTACAAACTTTAAATTTACCATGAGAATATCCTGACCTCAGTCTGATAGACACCAAACAACAGTGGCAGAAAGAAATTAGGATTTTCAAAGTATTTTTAGAAAAATCAAACATTCTTCCTCTTTTGGGGTTAACATTCTTTAAAAACAACTTCAGTCTTTCTACTTGCAAGAAGTAGATGTAAACTGTTGTAAGATGCAATATGAATGACTTTCTTACAATTAAGAAAAAACTGAGATCATTTGATATATTTTTCTTGGTCCACCTCTTTTATTGGTGCAGAAATTTCTGCCAGTCCTAATGTTTATATCAGCAACTGGTATGTAAGCTACATTAGAGTTATTGTAAAGGCTATACTGTTGATCTCAGTAGTGTATAACAAGTGCTCTGATTACGTCCTTCTAACAGTAGTACCACAGCCTGTCTAGGCTATTCAGTCTGGGAGTATGTGATGACACATGATTTGCCTTCCTCCAGATCTTTGTGTCACAGTAGGCACCAGCCCAGTTTTTACTGGTCATTGGTGGTAGTAACTTGGTATTTTTACTAAAGGTGCTTCATGGTTTTACTTCTCACTGTTGTTTATCAGGTCATTATTTTATTTTCACGTTTTAATTTTGTTTTACTGGTGAGGATTAGTCAAGACTAAGCAGTAATTACTAGCTTATATAGAAACAGCTTACTTACCATCTTCACAAAAGCTAATGGCACAGTTGTGCATCAGGGAGTTAAACATGAAGATGCTGTGCAAAGCAGTGTTGAGGAGTGAGTAATTTAAACTGAGAGCTTATTCATGATTATTTATTTTGCAAGAACATTATTTGAGCATTTATGAACTGTGAGCATAGTTCATTAGAAAAATAATAGTTGAAAAACAGTCCAGTGCAGCTGAAACATTAACCACAAATACGTATCTAAGAACACATGGAAAGTTGACAGTGTTTGTACCAGATGTTCTTCTAGTATGTTAATGTAGTTTAAAAGTCTATTTGCACTTACAATTTGTTTGCTTTGGCAAACTTGAGAAAATGTTTTTCTATCTGTAAATGAACAAATAACCTGCCACAGTAGAATTTATCTTACTCTCATATTCTACAATAATTTTTATGGTGACATAATGTATTTTATACACATACTGACATACATGCATCTATGACTTGATTTTGTCTGTTGAAGCTTTCAGCTTTTCCTTGTGACCTCAGTTCTCTCCTTCTGGCAGCTGCCAAATCCCAGTTTCAGCCATCCTTCAGGCATCTTTTTCTCAGTTTTCTCCTCCGCACTGTCTGAACTCAGTAGCACAAAGTTAAAAAAACAAGAAGTGTTCTTACTTTCTGATTCCAATGTCCAGATCCCTAAAACTTGATGAAAATTGGGTTCTTTTCTTTTTTTCTGTTTACTCACCTTACAATAAATTATTTTTTCCTTTAATTTTTCTGATCATCAAGGCACGATACAGGAACAGATAATACTGTGGGAATGATTGTGAGTATAAAGAGTCTTGCATCTGGTTTAAGACAGTGATACTTGCAGTGGCTCTAATGTTTCCTTGCTAAGAAGACTTAGTTCCTACTCTTGCAGTGAAACTGAAAATGGTTCGATAGAGATATTGCACAATTTGTAGCAGATGGCTTTAAAAGGAGAAGGTGGTGTTGGAAATAGCAGTGTCTATTATGTGCACCAGGAAAGATTACCTGGCTACTTAAACTATCTGACTGGTTGCAGTTTTCCAAAGGCGTGCTTAGCTGTTGTTAAACAAAATGCATATTTTAAGTCATCCATGCATTTAGGAATGCATGAGTTATCCTTGTAAGAAGATCAGCTGAAGAATGATGAAGAAAGAAATATGTCAGAAAATTTCTATTAGTGAGTCAGAGATTGAAAAAAATCACGGTATGATTCATAAAGATATAGTTAACCCTTTAAAATACTTCTTTTTTTACATACATACAGCTGATTAGTTGTTTGCTTTCTTCCCATCTTTTCCTTTTGTGATTCAACAACAGTATACTAATTACATTATTTATATTATATTAATTATATTATACTATACCATGTGTGGTAATATGAGGGTAGAATACCTGGAGCTTCCAGTGAGTGGAAAAGTGATAGTCAGCAGTTCAAAGTCTAAATCGTGTTCCTCTGGGATTGACGCTTGGGATGATACTCTTAACGTCTTAATCAACAACTTGGACAATGGGATTGAATACACGCCTAGCAGGATTGTGGATGACAGTAATTTGGATAGTGGTTGTTGCACTGGAAGGCAGGGCTCCTATTCAGATATACCCAGACAAGCAACTGATGACTGGAGCCTCACGAAATGGAACAGAAATGAAGGAAAAGTCCTGCAGCTTGGATGGAATAGTTCCATGCAGCAGTGTAGGATGGGGACTGTCTAGGTAGTAGATCTGTGAAAAAGTAACTAGAGGTCCTGATTGTCAGCAATCCAAGTATAAGTTGGAAGTTCACCTTTGCAGCAATGAAGGGTAACTAAAGACAAGGCTGCATTAGCAAGGTGGTAACCAGCAGGTCTTCAAAACCTGCTGCACAAGGCCCTCAGCAAACTAGTCTAATGTCTAAGTTAGCCCTGCTCTAAGCATGAGATTGAATTAGGTGACTCTAGAAGTCCTTTCCAACCTAAATTTGTC
>KZ505637.1:1349055-1415655 GCA_002844005.1 Limosa lapponica baueri
AGACACAATCCCTTGGTATCTGAAAGGCTTTATTTAAATTTAAATGTATATTTTCCTACTTATTCTTTTTTGTAAGCAATCTTGTTTTTTCTTATCTAGCGCCCGTCAAGTCCAAAAGAATGTTTCATCTTTTTGAACATCTCTCTGTAATCAAAGGGCACTTAGACTAAGTGGTCTTCAAGTCATAACAAGACAATTCCAAGATAAAAAAATCTTCAGCATCGTGTTTTCAAGCCCAGCTGAATCTCTTCAGCAACCTGTGATGTCAGTGATATACTAACCTTGGTGACATGCTCATTCTGGTACCTTCTACCCAAATGAAAATCTTTAACATAGCATCAACAGTATAGCAGAAACTATGGCTCTTAGTGTATTTTGAACACTGTTGTAAGCTTTGGAGCAGTAAATGACCAACAGTTTTCTTTCATGATGTCCCAAGAGGGGGACATCGTAATTTAAACCAATAAACCACGCGGCTATTTGCTTGCTGATCCCATTGTTGCAAGGGAGTCTGTCCACAGTATTTTACGTACTGTGTTTCTACTCCCACAAGAAGCTTTATTTCCTAGGTTCTTTTAGGAGGGGTGATGCTAAAGATTGGTTTGAAATTTTGCTTTAAGGTAAAAAGAATAAAAAGGGAAGCAACTGTATAAGAAATAAGCATAGCAATATCTAATCCCAGTCTTATTTTACAATGTTATCAGCCTAAATAAGCTGACCGGTTCTGTCCTTGGCAGAGACCAGTGTTTCTGACCTATAAAAGATAGGAATAATTAGTGTTAGGCAGAAAATGAAAGGATTTTTTTTTTCACCACGTTCTTAAAAAGAAAAAATGTTTTGAAGCCATTCCCAGTGCTATTGCTTCATATGACAAATGCCAGAAGATCACCAATGTCATCAAAAACATAGGATTAAAAATTTTATAACAGACAAAACCGCACCTTCACTTGTTATACTCATTGTCTTAGTAAAAGATTGGCTTTGTAATAACCAGCAATAAATAACATGATCAGAAACTGTCACTGAGAGAAGTGCTTTACTATCCCTAAGATTCAATGTTCAAGTAGTGATTTAAGCAAAAACAGCAAAAAGCAAAGTTGTAGTAATCATAAACCATGAGGACTATATAAATGAAGCCGACACTAGTGGCAAAAGCTCCCAAAGAGAGAGTTTAAAGGGATCATCAGTTCACTTACTTTTGAGATCAAAGAAGTGTATTCACCCTGACTTGCAACTTCTTCTCTTCATCTCCTGTCCTTTGGATTAAGCATTTGACACTGTCCCGCATGACATCCTGATCCCTAAACTGGAGAGACGTGGATTTGATGGATGGACCACTCAATGGATCAGGAGCTGACTGGGTGGCAGTACTCAAAGGGTTGTGGTCAATGGCTCAGTGTTCAAGTGGAAGCCAGTGACAAGTGCTATTCCTCAGGGGTCAGTACTGGGATCAGTGCTGTTCAACTTCTTTGTCAGTGACATGGACAGTGGGATAGAGGGCATCCTCAGCAAGTTTGCTGATGACACCAAGCTGTGTGGCACAGTCAACACGCTGGAGGGAAGGGATGCCATCCAGACGACTTGGACAGGCTTGAGAAGTGGGCCTGTATGAACCTCATGAAGTTCAACCAAGCCAAGTGCAAGGTCGTGCACCTGGGTCATGACAACCTCAGGCACAAATACAGGCTGGGCGGAGAATGGATTGAGAGCAGCCCTGAGGAGAAGGACTTGGGGGTGTTGGTGGATGAGAAGCAGTGTGTGCTGGCAGCCCAGAAAGCCAACCACATGCTGGGCTGCATTAAAAGAAGCGTGGCCAGCAGATCGAGGGAGGTGATTCTGCCCTTCTACTCTGCTCTCATGAGACCCCACCTGGAGTACTGCCTCCAGCTTTGGAGTCTTCAGCACAAGAACGACATAGGCCTGTTGGAACGAGTCCAGCGGAGGGCTATGAAGATGATCAGAGGCCTGGATCACCTCTGCTATGAAGACAGGCTGAGAGAGTTGGGTTTCTTCAGCCTGGAGAAGAGAAAGGCTCCAGGGAGACCTTATAGCGGCCTTCCAGTACCTGAGGGGGGCCTACAGGAGAGATGGGGAGGGACTCTTTATCAGGGACTGTAGCGATAGGACGAGGGGTAATGGTTTTAAACTGAAAGAGGGGAGATTCAGATTAGATATTAGGAAGAAATTCTTTACTGTGAGGGTGGTGAACAGGTTGCCCCATCCCTGGAGGTGTTCAAGGCCAGGCTGGATGGGGCTTTGAGCAACCTGGTCTAGTGGAAGGTGTCCCTGTCCATGGCAGGAGAGTTGGAACTGGATGATCTTTAAGGTCCCTTTCAACACGAACCATTCTGTGATTATTTACTATCTTCCTCAGACAAGGGAACCTGGGCAGGTCTGCTACCATACGCTCCGTCTATGACTCCATCCTTGAAACCCTCACCAAAACCTTGATCCCTTGTTATGCCCACAGCAAGGTTTCTGCAGAGAACAAGAGACTTTCTCCACAGGTTCCACAACATAGTCTCTTGGCCACAGCCTCATCACCTTCTGCAGTATCTCTATTCTGAAAGCTAGTATGCCACCTCGTGATGGTACCCCTTTGAAGGTTTATAAGAAAAGGACCAAAATTTGAAAAACTGAAATAACATTTCTATTTCTCCATGAGAAGAACTATGCTTTCACTGATCTCACCTGTACCTGATTTTATAAAATAATGAATACAAAAATAACCTCACAAGTAGCCAACTTTTTAATTGGCGGCCTTGAAAAAGAGTTTCTAAATAATAATATTATGATATCATGGCATATCTGACATACACAAATGAAAATTTTGTATGGACTGGAAACTTAGACTCCTTTATTGATTTCTACTACAAAGGCAATAATTATCAGCTTTCTGTCAGGCCATCTTTGGAATGTTTCTACAGCAACATTACTTTCCTAGATGCTTTCATCAGTATCAAAAATTTAACTTAAAAATTGCAGCATGTAGAAAAAAATATGAGTCCACCTATTTCCATTAAAAATGTCTAGCAAACTATTAAAAGATGTAACATAGAGTCAAACCCTTAAATAAGACATTTTTTCTGAGCAGAACACTTGGTATGCTCATCTCAGTCATTGAAAGGGGGGTTTTAATCTATAAAAAGACTCCTGTGAAAAGAGCCACCCAAATACAGTGTTAGGAATTACTTGAAAGAAAATGCCATTACTGATACTAAATCCTTAGTTGTCATGTACCATCCATCCATGGAACTTTCAAAACATCATTACACAATTGCAGCCTATAACAGGAAAAATATTCTACTTTGGAAAAAAAAAAATGTCCTAGAAAAGTCTTATCAGAAGCACGCATCCTAGTGTTCAGAGCAGCCCTCTTGCCTTGCTGAGCTTATCAGTAGAAGCAAATGCTGTGCAAAACCAAATACACTTAGTGCATCAAGAGTGTGCCTGAGCATGAAATGGAAAACTTGGCAAGACATCTCTAAAGTAAATATGCCGCTATATGCTTTAGAGCCTCTAGCCTACCTACCTGTCCTAGTGTCTCCTAAACAGTATTTTCTTCTCCTCCTTTACTTCCTCTGCCGAAATCTCCTCACCTCTATAGTTTCCATTGTTCTTATAAAGACAGCACAATTGGTAACTTAGGTAGTTCTCACCTTGTTCTTAGCTTCAAAAGCTGTTGCGTTTGTTTCAGACCAATCACCAAGTTATCTCCTATCAACATGCGCCTTATTCATACTTTTTGCTGTTTCTTCGGGTTCTGCTTCAGTATGTTTTAAGGGAGGGATCATAATCCGGGTTCAGACATCTTTTTAAAAATTATGTATTCACTATTGGCAAATTTATTTGGGTTCACTACATTATCTTGGCATTTTGGCACTACAAATGTTCCATCCCCCATCCCGGTTTGTTTTCCTTTGTGAATTTGATGCATGAGAGCCTGAGGGTTGAGCTCAGTAACTGAAACATTGTCTCTTTCTCTAGAGGTTGGGTTATGTGATTATTGTGACAGGCTTGAAGTGCTCATGTTCTTTCTCTTTGAATTTTCACTAGGTTAACTGTTTGTGAGCCATGCCATGCCCTAGATACTTCATCCCTAGACGTTCTCTAACATATACAGAAATATTGTCTTGGTTCTTTGTGTAGTTGGTATTTCTCCTGACTAGGTTTGCCCAAATGCCACTTGTGAGGACACCTTGTGTTACTGTGTACCTTCTGGGGCACTCACATGGACCAACGCTTCTTCCCTCTTTGCTTGTTTCCTACAGCTCTCCTTATACTTGTTTGTTCATAATAAGACACCTTCTGCTGTAGTCCAGTTTTATGGTTATAGGGGAAGGTATCCAAAACTTACCAGATGTCACAAGACGTAAAGTTAGTAATTTCTTCACCTTTACTTCTCTGCAGAATTACTCTTCTTCTGAGACACCAACATCTCCTGATAAGCATTGCTGTGTTTTTGTATAGTACTGAAAGTAAGTTCAAGCTGACCTGGTTGTGATAAACTGGTACCCTCTGCATCGTTGCACACTGAAATAGTATTGAACATCAACACTTGTCAAACTTCTTTTTTTCCATCCATCTTTTGATACTCCAGTGCTGGCACCTATTTTAAATGTGAATTTTTTTTGATGTGAAGTCTTTGCTTTTAGCTGTTTTTTACTGCTGAAACCATAGTTGGGCAATTCAATCTGAAGCACTGTGCTGGTCTTCAAGCTGTTTTCCTTCTTGCACTCTTTAAATGCAAGTAAACCACATGGCATCTATCTCCCTCAGGCAGTACATGCAAAGGTAGTTGTCTAGAGAGCCCATATGGGTTGTTTGGATGGTCTTGGTGAGATCATCTACCTTTTAAGGATGTAGATAATTAGCTGTTTTCCCATTCTTTCTCTTTTGAATTCAGGGGACCACAAATAATGTCCTTTGACTTCTGCTGACCAAGCTTCCTTTTACTACTGTAGAAACTTGAAAAAAAATCATTCTTTCAAGACATCATTATCATCTGCTGTCCAATGTTAGAGAAGCACAGCTTTCAGCTCAACTCTAGGTGACATTTTAGGGATTGGACGCATTTATTCGTGAGTTCAGTTGTACTGTTTCTCACCACAAACTCTGTCAGCCTAACAAAAAAACAACCTTGAAATCCTGTAAGAGAATTCTGTTTCAAAACATTCTCTTAGTAGCTCTTTGTAATGAGACAGAACAACGTTTTCAAAACAAGGAAACATCTCTTAGTGAACCAGACTGTTGCATTTTAGTGCAGCTTAAAATGGAAAAGCCAACCTTACATGCATGCCTATGCCAAAAGATTTTCTTCTTTTAGGCTTAAAAAGTTTGGAATTTGATATCTTTGCACCAGAGAGGAGTTTTTGACATCTCATCTTTTCTGTTTCCAAGGCTAACCATGTCTGTTACTCATTTGAGTTAATTTCTGGTTATTTGTCTTGTGTTGTACCTTCAAGTGGTAGTTGTATTTATATTCTGAATTTGTGGTGACTTACTCATACTGATTCTGGCATGTTAATATATGAAAACATGTTGCATATAACATTTTGTCATGCATTGCTTCCTGAACCACTTCTCTTTTCAGTAAGCACAATGAAATAAAGTTGAGGCTTTTGTAGCTTGTGGTTACAGTCCTCGCAGGGTTTGAAAATAAGAGCTTTGGCTCCAAAGTTCTGGTCAAGTTCATGTTGTATAATGAGATACCTTTTTAGAGAAAATTACACATCCACTGTCAACTAGGTAAGGTTATTTTTCTCCCAGTTATTAAACAGTATTAGTGTGTCCTGCTTTGCTCTTTGCATTTGGAGCTGTATATCAATGTTGAATTAATTTTCTCCTAAATATACTAAAAGCTATTTGTGAAGTATTTTGTGGTCCTTGGAGATGAAAAGTGCTGTGTAAATGTAAGATGATTTGTTAGTATTAGGCAGAGAAGTTATTTTATTTTCCAATTATGTTTTATATTTGTTTTGCTGCAATTTTTAGCACTTCTATTTGGTGAGAGATTTTTTTTTTTTTACTGGTATGGTATATTTATTTTCTTCCTTTCTTCCTTTCTTTCTTCCTATGTCATTTTATTCCCTCTCTATAGGAATTTGAGAGAGAAAGAGGGTTCTTCTGTCAGAAGCAAGCGTTTTTCCTTAAAGTCACGAGCTTTGTATTATAAGGCATCTGTTACATTGGAATGCATTTTGACTTTTCCAGGCATTTGAAATGAATTGATAGTGAACAGAAGAGAAGTATGTGTACATACATAAGTGGACAGTGAAAATAGTTCCAGTTTACATACACATCTTGATTATTAAATATTGCAGGTTCTAATATGTTAATATTTTATTTATGTTCAGTTCTCCAGTTTACTTTAAGAGTGCTCCTGTTTACTGTTAAAGCCTAATTCATTTCTGTGAAAAGATTTGTTATAATTCTACAGAAGGATGTCTTATATAGTACATTTAAAAATTAAGTAAAATTTCAGAGTTTCATGATATTTAATATTTGTGATGAGGATTATTTTAGCTAAATGTGTCTGTCGTCTACATATCTGATGATCATTGATTCCTGTGTTTATGATAATTATTACCAAACCATCCAGTAACATATCATTAAAAATTGAGTCAGTAAATAAAAAACGTTGTTTAATTGTGCAGTAAGTATCTACAAAAGAGAATGAAAATCTTGAAGCAAATGTTTACAATTAATTTTAAAAACAAGTCATGATAGATGCACAAAAGAAAGAGAAGTATTACACAAAAGCACAGAACAATGAAAATATCCTTTAAATGTGTGTGTCCTGATCTCTTAAGTTTCCTAGAGATTCTATTGTTCTTTATAAAATATTGCAATACAGTGTAATTATTACTTTTTTTTAAATGCTCCTCTGATAATACTATCTTTTTTTTTAATCAAGACTCTTGGTAAAGAAGAGTAGGATAATTACTGGCATATCTACAGAGGCATCAATTTTTAAGACAATTTTAATGCCAATCTGAATCCAAATCTATAGGATGAATTGGGTTAGCCACATACTTAACTTTTAATATAATGTTAATTCCTAGTATATGTGCCAAGAGTTAGATGTAACTTTCCTTTGTACATACTTACTATGATCCAAAATAATCAATAGATGTAGAAACAATATAGTAGATGATTGCTGTCTCCAATTATATTTCTGCTCCTCAGACTCCACCATGGACCTGTAATTGGAGTACATTATTGTAATCCCATCCATTATACTCGGTCAAAAAAGTACGAATACTACTTATCATGTTAAATGCCAACAATTTGCTACTTCTGTTGGACACGCAGATATTGGTAGTGTATCCGGTGCTAAATACTTGCAGTACAGCTTACTTATATTGTAATCAGTGGGATTTTCCTCTTAACTTCCTTGGGTCTAGGAGCTGACAAAAGTACAAGAGGAAAGGAAAGAATGAAAAGGAAAATAGCAAACAATAAAATTAAGAGGGAGAAGGTTGCAAAGAAACAAACGATATTAAAATATATCAAATAAAACAAAGTAGATATTCAAAATTAAAGCTATGGGTTGAAAAGCAAATGTTGGCAAGGGTCGGTGAAGAAGAGGTTACCTGTAGAATTATAAACAAAAGAAGAGATGGGGGAAAAAAAAAGAGGAACTAAAATGAGTCAGACAGAAAGTAGGCAAAGTGGAGAGAAATGAAGAGAGAGAAGGAAATTCATCCTGCTGGAGATAGTTTCTCCTGTCACTCACAGATAAGTATTGCCTCTAGAAAGGTCAGTTCAGGCATTGCCAAATGACAGAAGTTGTAGGGGAGAACCACATCATCTGATACAAGGTGAGTAAAATAGGGCTCAAGATGTAATTTTTATCATTGATAGGACAGTGTTTACTTTGATGAATCTATGAATTCCCCATTGAAATGCACGGGCAGTTCTGGTGAATATGACTGACCGGGTTTTTTTGCTGCCATTTCTGGAGTCACAAATTTCTCACACCTAAATGCATAGTATAGCATATTCTCAAGTGGCCAGAATGTTGAAGTCTTAGAAAGAAACCGATATTAAAAGAAGTACTGAACACCAGAATTGTAGTTTGGAAATGACGTGATGTAGTTAAGAAATGGTTTGTGAAGTCTTAATTTACTTGAAAACTATTCGTCATAAAACAAATCACATCTATAAAGAAAACACATTGTCTTGTTTCAGTAAAGATGTTGCTCCTGACTTCAGTATTGTGCCTACAATAGAACTCCCGTTTCAGGTTTTTCTTTCTGTTTTTATGCTTCCTTTCATCCTGTAATTGAACGTTAGGAATTTGGGGTCTGCAGCTTTTTATAAAAATTAGCGCTTGGTAGTGCTGACAATAACAATAGGAAAAACAACCAAGTGCCAAGTTATGTATAAAGAAAGCTTCAGAATTTCATTTTTGTGGAGGTTAAAGCTGCCGTATATTTTTGATCCAGTAGATGATGTTCGTAATTATCTCATGTTGCAGCATTTTCCTTGCATAATTGACAGAATAGGTAGTGAATCCTTTAGTTTGGTTTGCTCTTTTTGTATTTATTAGTCCCATGAGGTAATGTTGAATTTATAGTTAATTTCCTTTTACTTGAACAAAACTGTTTTACGGGATAATTTCAGATTATATTAACAAATAGAAAGGGCATGACAGAAAGAAAAGAAAGCAGCATGATAAACGTTGTGACCTTCTAGTGAGAAACAGTATGGCATGCATAAAGGAGTGCTGCATTAAATGGAGGAGGGGGCGAAGGAAGTGGGTAATTATTTGTAGCAGTGCTTTTACTGTTGTTGGAATGAGACAGACTAACAGTGGCAGCAGTCATTTTGCTGAATCAAAGTCCATGTTAGTCGCATTATACACTGCCACAAAAGGTTGTTAAGGCTGGTATTAGCATGTACCACTGAGGACATTGGAAGGACTCGATCTGTCACACTAAATCGCCTTCTTGCCCTCAACCATTGAAGTCTCCAGCTCCTCTGACATGTTCTTTCATTAATGGCCTGGCCTTGACAACTGATCCTAATTGCCTCTGAACCGCACTTCATGTATTATTGGTGTCTGCCTGCCCTGGTTCATGTCAACAAGCCGCAGCATGCACAGGGTGTGCCCGGTGCCTTTTGCTGAAATGATGCTCACATAGTCATTTACCTCTGAGGGTTTGGGTCTCACTGGGAGTGAAGTATAAAGCTAAAGATCTTCCTGTCTCTTCTTAGTAATACTTTAATGTGGATCTGTGCTATGTACTTATTAGGCATGTATGAAGACTCAGTAAAGCATCAAGCCAATTATGCAAGATTCCATTAAAGCATAGATGGTAAATGCAAAATAAAACTTGTCTGTGTTTTAGTTACTGAGTAAGTGTTTGTTTATTCATTCTGAAAAGCTTATTCAACTAGAAAGTATGGCTTACACTTCATTTTTCATAAATAAAAATTCTGTTCTAATTTAAAGTAAGAGTTTAAAAGAATTATTATCGGTAATATTGACAGAGTTCCTGTAGATTGAAATGTTCTGACTATATAAATGGGTAGGAAAAGGATCCCATTAGTTGAGATGTAAATTAAAGCAAAAGCTATTTAAAAATCTCAATGTTCCCTCCTTTTCAATGAAACAGCTTCATAAATATATTTATTAATATTTCTGAGAATGTTTTTAAGACATATATTTCATTTCATAAAGCAATAATTTTTTTTCTTGATTCTGAACCCTTTTAATTTTCAGTCTCACAGATTGCAAAACAGTGATATGTTTTAATTCTCCATCTGCAGTATGCATTGTATTTTTACTGTGAAGTTTTATTTTTAAATCTATAATAACATAACTGCCTGCCCAAAACATTTCTATATTTTAAGCATGGCTATAATTTAAAACCTGTATCATTTCTTATAAGATTTTCTATGATTACCTCAGTCATCTAGAAGACTGAATAATTTGAATAGGGAGCCTTTTAAGCATGCAAGTTCTACCACTGATAATAAAAAATAAATCACAGAAGCTCTTTGGTGCTAGGTATCATTTAGCCTAATCTAGACAGTGACATTTGGGCCACTAACAGCATAATCATAGTTATTGCTACAAATTGCTCCATGTTTGAGTTTTAATGTTATAAGTAAATTATGCCACAGGATAAAATATATGCTTCTTTGGGAATTAAACATGTTTATTTCAGCAATGTGGATATGGAATACTAGGCAGATGGCAAGTTTCTTTCATGTAGTAATACTGCCACCTTCTGAGCCAGTGAAGAATGATTCAGAGACGTAGCTGGTTTCTATCCTAGGGACTTTCTGAAGAATTTGTTGCAGGTTGGTTGTTTACTTTAAGTCAGCAGCATAACCTCCCGAAGTCAAAAGTGCTCGAGACCAGAAATTGCCTGAAACCTATTGCTGAAATTGTTTCAAAATCCACTCTGGGAGGTAATTTAGCTTTTCATGGAGATTGCCCTCCTACTGTGAAAGTCTGGCAGACTAGAAGAAATAGGCAGGAAAAGTCTATGGGGAAAATTTTGCTTAAAATGCTTTTCTAAAGATGTACTACGGTTGAAGTCCAGAACCAAAAAATCATTCTTATTCTCTGTACTTTGTCAGAAGACTGTTCCTGAGTTAATTCTGATGCAAGAATAACACAGGAGGAAAGGTTGCTCAGTGGTTTTAGGGCAGAGGTGGCCACAGCTGGGATTAGAAGATGAAGGGGATTGCGAATGTTCTTTCACCATCATTCATTCAGACAACGTGCCCTTCAGCAGAACAGCAAGCCCTTCTGATTTTCTCGAATTAGGAAGATTAGCATGAAGCGCATAATGCGGGATGATGGAATTTGTCATAATTTGCATTGTCCTGGAAAGATTCAGTTTGATAGAGCGATGCATCTCAGAGCATGTCATGTCCCACGGGCAGGTCATGGAGGAAGCTTGGCAGAAATAATTTTGCGATATGTGCATCAGTTGTAAATGCCTCATAACCAATTTGTCAAAAAAAAAAAAAAAGGAAAAAAAAGTGGAGGTCAGGAGAGTTGAAGGAGGTGGGCATTTGCCTAAACACACGTGGAAGTTAGGTATGGTAACGGTAAATTAGACTTGTGTCATTTTGGAATAAGGCATGATTACATGCAATAAATGAACACATTGATTACATACTTTACAGGTTACTAGTACAATTTTTGTTTCTACAGGATATAAGAAAGATCTTTCACTAATTGCATTATGAAGCTTATTTACGAAAATTCCTTACAGAAATTATCAGACACAAGAGCTTCAGGATCAGTTTTCTGAGCGATTGCTTCTGACCTTGATAATGTTCCCAAACTGCAGATAGAAAAGGATAATCAGCATGTAGTTGACAAAACGGACATGACAGTGTTACTTATATGCTGCGGCATTTCTGGAAATAGGCATGTAGAATTCAGACAGGCAAGGGGAACACACTTATTTACAGTAGCATAGCAAGAAGAAAAGGTCCAATGTCATGAATTGACCATGGTTTATTTATGGACCATCTGACAATGGAGCAACAGTCTTTGATATTTAGAAATCTCTTCTGCCCAAGAACATTATAACTAGTGCTCATAGGTTATGCTATTTATCATTTCAATATCTGGTTCTACTTGAGGAAGACATTTTGCAATGTCTCCTTTATTTGTCTTTCTTTATACATTTCAAACAACAGATTAATGCCGGTGGTTCAGTAACACTGATCTTTTGTGACAGTTGAGCATTTGCAAGTTGAGGGTCTAATAACAAAATCAAAATAAAAAAGGGAAAAATAATAAGGAAATTGTCACTTCTAAGGACCTACTTTACTGTCCATGGGATTCAAATAATTCTTCCTACCTGAGGTTGATCATCAGGCTGCTGTGTTTCAGATGGTTATTATTGTAGAATTCTGATTTTTAAAAACTGAATTACCTTAGGGTACAACTCA
Organism: Limosa lapponica baueri; assembly: GCA_002844005.1. Taxonomy (NCBI): domain Eukaryota; kingdom Metazoa; phylum Chordata; class Aves; order Charadriiformes; family Scolopacidae; genus Limosa; species Limosa lapponica. The sequence goes on from KZ505637.1 coordinate 1,360,984, forward strand.
ACATAAATAAATTTTTCAACAGCCACTACGTGGAATCAAGATACATGTGAAGCTAGTAATACTGCGCTATTATAATTTGATCAAGTGTGTTGGTGTGGATTTTTTGGAAGAAAGTATTTACAGAGTTCTGCATAAAAAACACATTTTAATAATGTCAGCCCAAATCATTCAAAACAATTTTTTGTTGGCAAAATAGTAGCTCTCTGCATAGGTTCTTTGATTTCTTGATCTCTTTCTTTTCCATAGTTTACAGCTTTGATTAAGTTTTCAGACAAACCGCTATGTTAGTCAGAGATCATAATTAATGTGTGGTGCCAGTGACGAAAAATATGATTTCTGTAACAAGAAAAGTTTCCTATATTTTGTCTACAGATTACAAAAAATGAGCTATGTCTTTTTTTGAATCGGAACCCCAGATCCTATATTATTTAGTACTGCACTGTAGAAGCCAGAGTGGTTTTATATTATTTTGCTGGGTGATATATGCTGATTCCATTTTTTAAATGGCAGAATAAATAATCTTTGTATCTCTGCATTTAAAGGTTGGTTAATCTTTTAAGATATACTATGGTGACTTTTGAGAGAAAAGCAACAAGTGTTCAGCTCTTCTATAATTTCTTTACTGGTATTTCTCATAAAATGTTTTGCACTGTCTGCTAGCTGCTTTGCTTTGGTCATATAGCTTGGCTTTCACTTTTGAGGGCTGATGGTGATGAGTGAACAACTTTGATGTAGTAAGTAGTCTTTAAAAACCCCAAAGCAAAGAATCACGATTGATAGTCTTTTCTGGTGTGACTTAATTATAGAATATAGAAATACGACATCTGGTGATATGAGACCAGAGCTCAAAACATACAGAACTGATAAAAAAATATAATAGTTTTGAAACTTTTCATTTACCATTACTGTTTAAAAGTTTGTATTAATTTAACCTTGATAAAGAATTGTCAATCAATATTTTTACATTGGGCCTCTTTGTAAAGTTTACTTCTAATATCAGCTGATGGATCTAAAACACGTCCAGAGGATTCCCCTTTCTGATAAGAGGAACTATGTAAAAGCTTTAATTATGTTCTATATATGATATTTTGTTAAGAACTTGTCCAGCGAAGGATGAAGCTATGGATGTATACAAGACACAGGTGATACAACTTCTTATGTAAAATTTTCTCAGTAATTGCTATTTCTGATCATGAGAGTTAATTTACCTCTTCTTAGAGGATCCATGTAGTATCGCCATGGAAAATTCAGTAGCTTATCATGTTGGGTAGAGTTCACGCATTTCCTTTTTATATTACCTTTGACAAAAGGCAGTACATGATATGAGATATTTGATGTCACTGTCATTCAAATGGAGGGCATTCTAAAATGAATGAAATGCTGAAATAAAGTATGCTGTGTCTGAAGAGCATATTTTTCTAGCTAATAGTTAAGATACTGTGTGGGAAGATACTCAAAATCTTATTCATTTCTGTGAAACCACACCCTACTAAAACTCCTAATGTGAAAGAAAGGAGGCGATACTGTTTTAAAGGAAGGAAATGAGGCCATAGGAGGAAGACTGGGGACTTTCTCTAGATTTATAAGAATTTCAGAGAGAAGAACACATACTCCAAAGTCGTTCTTTTGTGTTTCCATTATCTTTTTCCATTAATTTCTTTCTTATTTTTCACATCTGGAAATCTTCAGAGAAATTAATGGACATAATACTTTTACATGCATATTAAGTGTTGTTTGAAAATTACTTTGCTCTGAAGGGAGTTGGGATTGTTCAGCCTGGAGAAAAGAGGGCTCCAAGGAGACCTTATAACGGCCTTCCAGTACCTGAAGGGGGGCCTACAGGAGAGATGGCAGGGACTCTTTATCAGGGACTGTAGCGATAGGACAAGGGGTAACGGTTTTAAACTGAAAGAGGGGAGATTTAGATTAGATATTAGGAAGAAATTCTTTACTGTGAGGGTGGTGAGACACTGGAACAGATTGCCCAGAGAAGTTGTGGATGCCCCATCCCTGGAGGTGTTCAAGGCCAGGCTGGATGGGGCTTTGAGCAACCTGGTCTAGTGGAAGGTGTCCCTGTCCATGGCAGGGGAGTTGGAACTGGATGATCTTTAAGGTCCCTTCCAACACGAACCATTCTGTGATTTTTGTACATTGACTATCAGTGACTTCCAATGTAGTTTATCAGCTTGTATGAAAAAACCCCACAGTTTTGTTTTTGCAGTCATTCATGCCACAGGTTCAATCTAGGAATTGGTGGTTGATCTGTGTTCTTTCTATTCTTACAGTTCTTAACTAAAGATTCTTCAGATTCAACTCTGCTGTAATATGCATGTATGTATCCCTGTATCCTTCTGATTACTTAGAGCTTCCTGTGTAGTTTTGAACTTCTGAATGAGGCATTAATCTGAAGATAATGAAAATCCCTTTTCCAAAGGCAGAGATTGGGATAGTCTGTGGTTTTAACATCCTCAGTAGCTGGGCCAGTCCCCCAAGTCAAGAGACGACAGAGAGAACAGAAAGCAAGAGAACAAAAAGTACATAGGGAGAGGGAAGTCCTTCTGATAGTCACCTGGAGACAGGTCTTTTACTGGACTTTGTGTTCCTGGCCAGTGAGACTTTGGGTTTGATCTCTTGAAAGCCAAATGTTTTCACTTTCTATAAAAGCAGAGCAGTGCAAAACAGGTCCAGTACAGGGGTAAGATATGGATCTTTATGACTTGTTTTGATATCAGATATGGGGACGTAAATCTGAAACCTTAAGATACCATATAGCAAGTAACTTTTTCAGGGAAACAAGTTCTATTGCTGTAGCTCTTAGGCTTAGTACAAAGGGGAGGAGGCAGTCATTCCCATTTTGGTAGACACAGAAGAAAAGTATCGCAACGTCAGACTCTGCTTTACAAAGAGGTTATGTCCTCTGCATCTTGTTTTCAAATGGTCTGTAAAAATGGGAAAAGGATTGAGGGAAGAAGAAATAGGAGTGCAGAAGTAATATCATTTGTATGTGAGAGAGCAAACATGGTACTCTGACTACATTTAGAGAATGTAGAGAATAGAGAAACTATTTAGAGAATCTGAGAGTGGAAAGATACAGTCTGTAGATCAGAAATTGAGTCAGAACATATCTATACTGCACTCACCCAGCTAAATAATACTGTGCTCAGTCTGTTGGCATTTCAGCTACTTTCCTATCGCATTGTTCTGAGAAAGTAAGAGGAATGGGAAAGAGAATGGGATAGAAAAGATTAGCATTGAGAGGAAGAGCAAACGGCCAAGGAAAATAGGGGGAAACTATTGTTAACGCTTGGGAATGTCTAAAGCATATTCATTCTTATGTGGAGTGGAGCTGTGAATTACACCATAAGATGTCCTCATGTGCCTGTCTGTACAGACATTTCACAGAATTATTGAGGCTGGAAGACTCTAGGGCTTGACTCTAGAGGCGTCCAACCTTCCTGCTCAAGCAGGGCCACCTACAGTAGGTTGCCCAGGACTATGTCCAGACAGCTTTTGAATATCTCCAAGCATGGACACTCCACAGCCTCCCTGGGCAACCTGTGCCAGTGCCCAATCACACTCACAGTAAAATCATGTTTCCTCATGTTCAGAGGGAACCTCCTGTGTTTCACTGTGCTCATTGCCTCTGGTCTTGTCACTCGGCACCACTGAGAAGAGACTGGCTCTGTCCTCTTTGCAACCTCCCTTCAATTGTTTATATATACTAATAAGATGCCCTCCCTGAGCTTTCTCTTCTATAAAAGCAAAACAGGCCAAGTTCTTTCACCCTTTCCTAGTCAGTGAGGTGCTCCAGTCTCTTAATCATCTCAGTGGCCCTTCATTTAATGCTCTGTCTCTGGGGAGTCCAGAACTGGACACAACACTCCAGGTGTGGGCACACCAGCGCTGAGTAGAAGGGAAATATCACCTCCCTTGATCTGGTGGTAACACTCTCTGTGCTGCATTTACTGGGTAAAAAGTGTTATTCTGAAAAGTGCTTGATGTATGGCATTGAAGACTGTAAATTGAAAAGGGAGCAAGACGAGGAAGCAGGAGAAAGCTATGGATGAGTGTGACTGGTGGGGTTTTCCCTTCCCGAGAGGGAAGATCAAAGCAGATTAAAGATGAGCAGGTTCCAAATGATTAGTTCAATTCATTACGTTCTCAGCTGAATCCCTCTATGTGTGTTTCCCCAGCCTTCCCTCCTGTTCAGAGAACCAAAAAAGTTAATTACAGTAATTTACAAAAAGTATATACAGTGCCTCAATACATGTGAATCATGGAGGTGAGTGAAACACTACTAGTCCGCCTTGGCACCTCACCGCCACTTTTGCCATTCTTCTTTATTTTAGCTTTATACTATATGAGTGTTCACAATTCAGTTGTTTTCTATGCTAAACAGGAAAGGTGGCTGTTTATAAAATTTGTCTCCTAACCTTACACGCAATTTTTCCTGTGTTTATTATTTTCTTCCCTTCTGATAATAGAAAATTATTCTCTTTGCAAAAAAAATAACTACCTTCATCATTTAACTAGTGTTCGGGAGGGCTCAGCATGACAGCAATTTAAAATAAAAATCCTTTATTTTCAGTATACTGGTAGTTAACTAACTGTATTTTCATATTAAGATTGTAGTTCGTAACATTTTCTCTTTTTCCGAGTTCTACATTTCTCCATGGGAGCTGCTAGCTGCTGAGCAATTTTGAAAATCTGATCATGTGTAAGGGAGACTCAAAACTTTAAAGCATGCATATATAATAAAGCTATTGAGGTTTTCTGAAAATGTGATTTTATATAAAAGTTGAATAACTGTAACTGGTTATTTTGATCATATATTTTTCATTTTATTCATCATCAATACATCTGAACTTCTGGATATTGAATGTTATTTGATAATAAAATTCTACTCTAAGTTACACTTACCTAAGTAAACTTAGAGTGAAACTTTGGTCTGTTACATGCCAGTTATGGTTCTAAACAGACCATATTGATATACTGAGCAGTGGTAAGGTAAGAAATTTACCTAAGGTATGAGAATCTTTTTAGTCACTGCAATTATTATTTGCTATGAGGTGATAATAATATTCATGAAGTGTCACCTTGAAAATACTATTGTAATGTAGAGAATGCTGGGATATAAAAATTAAATATAGCCATTAAAAGATCCAGGAAGATAGAAGGATAAAGGACCAAAGAAATAGTAATAGGGTAAAATGCTGGGGCTTATTTGTTTCATACTCATCTTTTAGCTTTACCAGGGTATATTCTCGTATGATACCCTAATTCCATTTAAACTGAAAGATTATAGCAGTAATTACAGAAGTAGCCACTTAATTGAGACTTTTTCTTAATTTTTGTTTCTTTTCTTAATTTTTATTTTCTAAACAGATTCTTCAATTAAATGCAGTCCATTAAACATGTAAATATGCTTGAAGGCCAAACTGAAGGCAACCCATAAAAAGAATTTAGAAATTTGCAATAAACCTGAAGGACTACTATCATCAGCTGAGTTCCCATGTAATAGGGAAGTCTCAGAGCAGCAGTGTCAGTTTGCTGCGTTTGTGTCATAGGCTTGATATGTACTTGTACTTGTATGGTGAACATGTCTGAGATGACAATATTCACAAGTGCTTTACAAGTTTCTACTCTGGCTTAAGCTACCAGATGTCTGGAGAAGAATAAAGACAGAATAAAATTTATGGACAGAAGAAAGTGAAGCGAAACAACTTTAAAATGATAGGCCTATTTATGCAACTTGCTTTTTCTCTCTTCCCACTCATATTCAACCATATAATTTTCTATTTTGAATTGTATTTTTTATTTGCCTGTTTACATTGTTTTTCAATTATTATATGTTTGGCTCTGAAGGCTATTAATTTTCAGTGGCTAGTTACAAAAAGTAATCAGGTGCTTACTAAGGTTGTTAAGTATTATTAGTCCTTTATTTTGATTAGGAGCTCTGCATGTATCTTCCACCTCTTATCCTGACTCTCTGCTTATTTTAAGCATATAAAACCAAATTGAGAATTGAATCAAAGGGAGTACTTTGTCTTGTCTTTTTACTGTGTTTTAAAACACCATGCATATAAATAACAGCTGCAAATCACAATCTCTACTTCCAGCTCCCTGTAGTTTACACTGACTCGCATAGACTTCTGAAATCTATACTGGCCTGTGAATCACTGTAAGGTTCTATCCAAAGCCTTCTGAAGATTCAGAGGAATTTCAAAAAGAAACCCACTCTTCTCCCCTCAACAATTTAGGACCTGGAATTGTTCTGAATTGTTTTTGACGAGAGAGATTGTTTTCTCAGCAAAAATGCATTTAGTTTTTAGGGGTTTAATAACAGCTCCAAAATGAGAAATCTCAGTTACAGTTTTCTTTCAGATTTATCTTTTCACATTTGTGGGTCCCATTTCTCTCACAGGAAGACTTAAAATAGTCTCTATTAAGGTTGTAGGTTTTCTGATAGCTACACATATGCTATCAGATTTAAAATTTTTATTATCAATATGTTTTGGTGCAACTGTGGCCCTCAAAAAAAGTGGTGAAAAGATGATAATTTAAGTGCTAGAGAAGGATAGAGATTAGTTTCAGCTGTAGTGGTATTAAGGATAATGCCTTTAAAATGTATTAACAAAATAAACAGTAGATGGAAGATCCATAAAGATACTATTTTTAAGCTGCACTTTGAAAAGCTACTCATGGTTAGGGAAAAACAGAAATTTATATTCCATCTTTAAACTTTATTCTGGCTTCCAGATCAAGTGCTTATATAATTATAGTAATTATCTATAACAAGCTTTAAAAATTTAGCATAGTTGCACTCTGTTTTTCAGCAGTACTATACTGAAAGATTTGGGATTTTTTTGAATTGTTTGATATATCTTAAAGAAGTGTATCATTTTATTATGAGGGTTGAGGCATACAGATGTAAGATTTACTTAAAATCATAATTTTAATTCATGTAGTTGTTAAACCATTAAAATAGTTTCAAGAAATGTGTGTTTGCAATTAAAAATGTTTTATTAGTTTGAAAGAGATTCCTCATAACACTCACTTAAGAGATTAAATTTCTGCTGCAGATACGGATGCAGGTGAAACTCTCCCATGGCATTGTACTAGGTGATCCCACCGTTGTAATTTTTGTTTCATTGTCCATGACTATTTCAATTTTTTGTTCTAGTTCTAAAAGCAACTCTGCCAAAGTTGGTTTGTGGAACTGAGAGTTCAGAAACCCTACTCTTTAAGTCATGTTTCTCCAGTTTACTGTCTCTTAGTAAGTTTTTTAAAGTCAGCTGAACAAAGACACTTATGTCTTGTGACATTATTGTGGCAGAAGACACAGAGTTAGAGAACTCATAGTTTGTAAGTCCTGTTATGGCTTAGATGTGGGGAATATCTGGAGATGTTTGGCATGGGCAGGTCTGATGCATATGTATAAGCAAAGCCATAAGCACTGAGGGAAATTTACTATGAAAACTTGCACTCTCTTAGCACCTTGGGCAGGAATTTCATTTTCTTTCTTTCATTTAGAGATCTGTCTTTCATTTAGAGATCTAGTTCCTGCTAAAGACACACTTGAGATATACAGTTGACAACAATATTGTTTGTATTTTCATAGGTTAATGTCATGCTTTTGGTATTAATATTATATATTGTTTAGGTAATGGATTCTAAACCTCAGGTATCAGGAGGGTCATATTTACAGGAACTGATGTTATTTGTGGGGTTGCATTTTAGTATATCAGAATGTTTTGGGTTGTGTGAGCAGTGCAATAGTATCTCACAGAGACCATGCTGTCAGATCCATTAATTGTTCAAGAGGCACTGGGATATTGCAAGGCTTGGGGCTTTATCATTACAGGACTTTTTGTTTATTTCTACTGTGTTCCTATAAAAAAAGTTTTAAAACCGGTATGTTATGTCCTTTTTTCAAACCAGGTGACTGCTCACACAATGCATAACAATTTTGACTTAACTGATATTTCAGAAGACTACACTGCACTACTCTCTCAGCTGTGAAGCAAATGACTCAGCTGTCCTGGAGACTAAACCCTGGTGTTCCCCTAGAATAACTTTAAGCTTTACTGTCAGAGTGACTTCCAGGAGCTCTGGGTGATGCTGTGTACATTCGTAAATAAACATTGTGTTGAAGTCTCCAGAGCTGTTAGTCACATCCCCTTCAGGAACAACTTCCTGACTATTAAATCCTTACTATGAATTAAAATGCTTTTTAATATACTTGGATAAATTACAACTTAAAAAAATATTTTTGGGGATGAAAGCAACATGCATGAAAACAGTAATGTGATTAGGAATGTCACCTGCCATGTTTCAGAATACATGGTGTTACTGTTACTGGACTCATGTTCTGCATCTATATGCATTGTTTTACTGATAATTGAGACAGGCTGGACTAAAAGATCTAAAGCATAACTGGTCAAGGTGGGAAACGAAAGGTAGAAAGATCTTGTGATGCTCACTGAAAAGCTTCTGAATATCTGTTTCACGTAAAAGACTTCCTTTGGAAGCCTGGGCAAATTGTTTAATTGTAGTAGGTCTCAGTTCTTTATCAGCAAATTAATATAATATTGCTCTCATTGCTCATTTTTATTTCAGTGGATTCTCAGAACTCTGGAATAGTGCCCGTTCGTATGCATGGAGAATGGTTAATACTGTAATTCACTACCTTGTTATTTGTGTAACTTCAGTGCTAGTGAAAATTATGCTCCTGTCTTTTCTGAGAGAGATACTGAATCGAGTTCCTGTCTGGGGAGAGCAGGGTTGTCTTTCCTTGTCTTTTTCTTAGTTTCCAGACACCTGCCAGTTCCATGCTCTTTCAAATTAGTGAACAAGATATATTAGGGAGGCCAGTGGAACCCAGCAGAACCCTGCTCTTCCTGGTTTAGAAGATCAGGTGAATGAAATAAGGCATGGTCCTTGCTTTCTCAGGAGAGTGATGATAGGGCTATGTGTGTGGGTCAGAGAAGGTGGAACTAGCAGAATATGAGATTCCTGTTTGGGAGACTATTCAAAGCTGGGTGCCGTGCAGTGGGTGAGAGAAGAAAATACAGAATTCACTGTACAGCAGTTTTAAAAAGCAAAAAAAAAAAAAAACCTGCAATCTTAAACATCTGCTTACTACATGAAACATGGCACCCACATAAAATGGAGATGAGATTATGTAAATAAAGAATTAATTCTAATAATGGATATACAAGAGGTTATAATCGAAGTTGTGCATCGAAGTTGTGCAGTCTGACTGATTTGTGGGAATAGCTTGCTTTTAAGTGACAAAATTAATATAGAATTTTAACTTTACACATTTATAGTCTGTATACACAGATATAAAGATAGTGTTGGTAGTATGCTTCTGTTTATTTCTGTATGTGTGCATGTATGTATACATACAAAACCACACATACTGCCCAGGGACAGGCTTTTTTCTAAATGTCTTAAGGTGGACTATGGATTGTTTGTCTGTGGGCTTCCAGATCAAAATTCTCAGTGGTCATCGAGAGCCTCAAGAGGGGTGTCTGTAAGACTTCAAAGAGCTTCTGTTCAGCATAAAATGAAGAAGGCTTTAGAAGTCTAAGGTTAAAATTCTGTAACATTTGGAGTTGAATAAGTAACCTAGGTAGCTTATTGCTCGAGTGCTTTTGGTATATAGAAAATGGCAGTTTTCATATTAGCGACTAAGGTAGGTTTTTGCATTTAACAACGCAGCATGAATTGTTAAGACATTGTAAAGAAACTAAATGGTTCAACACTGGAACAAATTCTGAGCACTGTGGAATGTTTCTGAAAGCTAATGATTACATAGCACAGCCATATACTATGTAGGCCTCATGAGTTATGAGATACATGGTATAAACAGGAAATTGGATTGTTGCACCACCTCCACCAGAGGGTGGTCAGGCACTGGAACAGCCTGCCCAGGGAGGTGGTGGAGTCACCAACCCTGGAGGTATTTAAGAAACGTGTAGACGCGGCACTTCAGGGCATGCTCTAGTGCCCAAGATTGTTGGGTTGGATGTTTTGTTTTGTGTTTGTGGTTTGTTTTTGTCTTGGTTTTTTGTTTTAGGGGTTTTTTTTGTATTTTTGTGTGTGTGTGCATGTGTGTATGGTTGGACTCGATCTCAAAGGTCCCTTCCAACCATGAAGATTCTGTGATTCTGTTTTGCCATGTACTTATCTTAGACTGAAATAGTAAAACAGTTGTTTCCTGATGATTTTTATTTCTGGGTTTTGTTGTTGTTGTTATGTCATTGGTACTGTATTCCTGACAGGGATGTAGCAAACTTTTAAACAACTATATGCTTTACCTTTAAAAATACAAGGATACAGTTGTACTGTAATTTTGCTTTATAACAGCTAGAGTTTGAGTTGGTTGAATGAGGCATTCTAAACTGCATGGTTTACATACTTGGTTTTGTGGAAGAAAGACAGCAAGCTAATTCTATTGAGATCTAATGTATGCATTTTATATATCTAGAGGTAATTATCATCTTTAGGTTCATCCATATTTTTCCAGTTAGGACAGAGAAACCCAGTGCTTCAGTGATAGAAAGAAACCCTCTTAGGTTGTAGAGAAGAAAGAAGCCCTCTTCACTGTCTTGGCAACCTAAGATTGATCAGAGCTGATACAGCAGATCAATGCTGCTTTGAAATCTGTAACATACCAGTTTCTCCAACAATCTTAATTTCATGGCAATAAAAATCACGAATATACCAAAGGAAGAAAATGCAATGACACTGCCGCTTTGGAAAATTGGGCATTAAAAGTCCTAAATTGTTAATAAATTTTTTCTGTTATTGAGGGGCAACCTGAGAACTGCTCCTATCAAGGTCAAATACCCATAAACAAGATTGGCAATGTAGAGACTAAGCCACCAGCAGAAGGGGCTTCTGTTTATTTCCCTGCATATGTGCCAGTTCCCTGCCTCTGTGGAAAAGAGGTAATTATAATAATGACAATTGAACAGGATGGGATTCCTGTGAAGGCTGGGATGAGTGTAGTAAATAATATAGTAGTGCAAACTGCAACCGTATTGCTGAAAAATATTTGATTTACTTTTTGTCATGTTGGGGTCAGGCAACTAATGTGGCTTACTGTCATGGTTCGGACCCTTAGAAATGTTGCAGCTGTTCTGTGACAAATGCTCAGATGAGAGACACTTGATTTTATTTCCTGCTGGTTTAACTTTGTTATAATTTTCCTGGTAGCTAAGTGGATCTTAGTCACGCTAAATTGGACTTTGACAAATGTTATCAAATGTATATAATTTCTGGAGTTATTAGATTGATCTCAGACCTTGAAAAAGGAGCACATAAAAAGAGAGATTCGAAATAAGATATGTTTATTTGGGACTGAGTCCTCTGGAGACAGTAGCAGCATTCTTCTGCTAGGGGAATGGAAAGTCTTTGAATATCCCTTAAATGAACAGGCTACTAAACATTTGCCAAACATTTTCTTTCTGGGCCTTCCCCCGTGTGAAGGAATCTGTCAGATCTTATTCTGTGTTTGAGGAAGCGCCTGAAGAATCTCAGTCAAGTTGTTCTGTGGCTCACATTGTGTGAAGTTCCAGCCTTCTTTGTAACCGTAACAAATCTGCAGGGTTATTTTTTTCCTAAATTCTGAAAAGGTAGCAATAAATTTGAATTGGGTAAATGAATTAGGTAAAGACTGGATGATGGTAAGTTTTCTGTGGTTACAAAGCATTCATTCTCTCAATTTTATCCTTTAAATGCATGAGAAACTAATAAAAAAACCATCCTGGGCTAAAATATAGTTTGCTTGCTTCCCATAATTGTTGATCAAATTTCAGAAAAATGTAAAAAATCACTTTACATATGCAGTGAGTTGCAGAGTTTTCAGCAGGAAAGGTGTTACAGATTTACTTAATGTAAATAGGAGGTGGCTGCAGGTAGAAACTTCAAAGTTGCCTTTTTGTAACTCCTCTCAGGAAAAATCCCTTTACATACTGAGAAGATAAAGTGTAGCAACTGGAAAGCAATGTCAAGAAAGCACCAGCTTTATTGAAAAACAAAAATTCTTCTAACATCAAAGTTAAGCAACAAGGTATTGCAAAAGTCTGTTAATGTTGATTGTTTTAATGTGTTTGTCATAACTCCGAGCATCCAGCAAATAAGTTCATGTTTACCTTCTGAAATATAAATGTACATTTATAATGCATTTATATTTCACTTATAATCAAACATATGTAAAGTTTCTGTATGTATTCTGATTTTTGGTATTTCCTGATCATTGCTTCAGTTTTCATCTCTGATATGTTAGTATTACGTATATGTATTTTTTTGTATATCTCCCTGTATGGTAACACTAAAACTAAAGTTGAAGTCATCAATGAATTAGCTTCCTTGTTATGCTACTCCTATCATTTCTCAATAGTTAGAGTAATGTTATAACTATATGTTTAATACAAGGCATATTCTAGATTTATGGAATTGCTCTTACATTCTCCATGGCACCTGTATGTGAGAAGTAAGTATAACCAATGCCAGTATTATTGTACTTTCCCACACAATCTAAGCACTGATGTTGCACAAATGCTCAGGAATATGGAACACCTTACCTCTTTAATATTTTCTTCTTTCCAATCCTTCTGGGTGAACCACTTAATTTAAATTTTTATTTACTGTATTTTTAAGAACTGTAATAGTGATTCATACTAAAGCACATCTCAGAATGATGTTTCTTCCGTGGGAATGGAAACAGGACTGTAGCAAAAGCTGGAATATTTCTGATAGGCATCTAATCCTCTGAATATTTTCTCAGTAAGTTACAGTAATTTTTTTATTCGTTCATCTCAATTTTTCCCTATAAAAATAGCAAATACAGACAGGTTTGTGTTAAGCTGCTCATTGTTCAGTTATGAACTTGGAATGGAATTAGTTGCTTGAGCCCTTCTACCTCTGCAGTACAGTGTAATATAAATCCTGATCTTGCCATTAATCACCAAGCAACTGACAGTAATGCATTCAGGAAAAACACTGGTTACGTGTTACTTGTACTCACCATCTTCATCCAAAACAAACAGTATGCGTGCAGCTCAGTACTGTTTGAAGTGTTTGACTTAATCTTTTTTGTCTTATAAAATGTCCGTTATGTTTTGTAAGCTTTTGAAAGACAGGGAAGTTTGAGAAGGCTGTATTCCAGTTAAAAGATAATGATCATGAGTTCCGTGATAATCAAGTTTTGTGTCCAAATTAGTCCTCTAGTCTCATGCTGATCTCTAAGAAAGCACCATTTCCCATATGGATGGGACTGTATCTGCATTATAGAAAGTTTCGTTCTCCCCAAGGACAGGAGTTTTTACCTCCACCTACAAAAACTATGCTGGCTGCAGGCTATTGAGAGTCAGCAAGATTTCAGCTAAGATAGTGAAAATTTGAGTAAATTAGAATGTGACTATTTCAAATGTAAATTTCAAAGCAGTGCAGATGAACTGTAGCTTCTTAATCAAGTGTCTTTATGAAACATGAACATATGTGCATCATTTCTGTTACAGTAATATGTATATGTGCCTATATTTCAGCTATATATATGTATATATTTTACGATCAAATTTGATAAATCTTGGAGCGTGAATTACTGAATTCACTGTACTTGTGTGTTACTATTATCACCAGTAGTAAATGGCCAGCTCCTTCGAAGATGACTGGTTTTATAGTTACTACATCCTCTGAGTAATGAGCTGTTCTTTACCGTGACACTTTTCATGTCTTAAATGCTTTTAATCACATATTGCTTATAATACATTGATTACCTGAAAGAATGTTGAAGCTTTAATGATCCCTGTTTTGTCAGTGTAAGAACTTGGCAGTACCCATCATATGATGTTATTCAGTATGACAGTTACTCAGTTTATACTTCAGGGAAGATATCAAAGCTAATATCTAGTTTGTAGTATAAGTAATCTTTCATGATTACCAGTTAGGATGATTTGGGACTGCCATCACCCCAGTGACTCCACTCTATTCAGTTTTTCTAAAGGTTTTATATTTCCATTCTTTGTTTTTTTGCTACTCTTCAGTTGCAGTTGCTAGAACAATAAATGTGAATATTTTTTTTTGCTTCTCAATCTTATATCTATACTACAAATAATAAAGTCTAAAATATAGCAGCTCACATATAAAGCAGAGAAATTGTCTTCTGATATTCTTTATCTGAAAGGAAATGCAGAAGATTGTCGTGACTGCAGATTTATTGGATGTTGATGTGGTATCTGTATGGTTATGCTAGTGTATAGTGCTAGGCTTTTCTTGCAATAACGTTAAAGCCAGGGAAGTGATTGCTGGATTGACAGGATGAAAGTAGTAATAATAAAAGAGGGGAAAAGAAGACAATGTGCATTTACAGTTGCGACATTCAAAACTTGCTTATACACCTCCGGGTCATACAGATATAGAGGGAATGTGACTGACCTGACAACTTCAGAATCTTTGATCAATTACCACTTAGCCTTCAGTGCAACACTTCCACACCCTCATGACTTAATCCTCATTTACGACGTTTCTGCTTAGCTTCATTTCTCTGATTCTCAAAGTGACTGAGGTATTATTATTTCTACATAAACAGTGATAAATATGCCTATAGCACTTCATGAACAAATAACGACAAATTTCTTCTTTCATATCAACCTTATATGGTTAAAGCATACAAATAGATACCAATACCCAGAGTCATTAATGAAAACATTTGGAGACTTCTCTGTTAGCTTAGCTAGAACAGTATTTTTCAGTAAGGAGAAGTGCAAGATAGTAAGAGTTGCAGGAGAGCCTAAATGGGAAAAGTGAAGAATGTTGGCCTGCGTCTTCTATTGGGAATTCTTTCTGTCATTTTCCTGCTATTATCAGCCCTTGGTCATTTCTGCTGGATTGATAAATAATAGCAGAAATATGGAAGAGCCACAAGCACTTCTGCTCTCAACTCCTGTGATTTGTGACTTGCTCAGAGTCTGTCTGACTAACCATTCGGCTAAAATGGCAGCGCTATCACAGCCCTTTCAGCTGCTATCACTGTCAATCCCAATGAAACTGAATGGGTGTAATTATGAGATATTTTTGGGAAACATACTTTATATAGACAGGGCCTCTGAGGGCAATAAATTCTAGGACATAGGGAAGGATGTGCAAGAACAATACTTTCCACTTTAAATTACATGTTTCAATGTCTAATTAGAAAGTTTCTGTGGTTTCAGTGCTGACATCTGCTTTGTGTCATAGCAGGGAAATAGTACAGATTTTCATTCACTTTTTTTTACAGATTTACTCTGTATTTTAATGGTATTTACACTTCACAGAAGTAAAGCAAGAAAAATTTTACATCACCTTGCGTGCCTCATATATTGCGGACCAGTTACGCATCTAGAGTAGAGTTATAAACTATGGTTGCAAACTAGGTTGCAAACAAATTTTGCCTAAGGCATGAACCATAAATTAAAGTAATAATCATCTCTGTAAGAGACAAGTTTTCTCCACTGCTCTTTTAAAATAAAAAAGAAAGTAGGTCAGAGAAATTTAGGATATTTTAGAGTATGTACAGTATTGTATTGTTTGCCAGCACCTAATTTACAATTACAGAGCTGCATGAATATTGAAATGATTCAGCTTCCCATTATAAATGTATGTGGCAGTTTGGTTGTTGATCAGTTTATGAAGTTAATGCAAATGAAACTGTCTTCCTGTCAGCATTTGAAATATATAATGCAGTCATGTTGTATATTCAGGGACAGGCCATTGACAGTCAATTAACAAGTTTGATTGGTATGTCAACTCATTCTTTTGAATTGTTAATAGTATGTTAATAGCATTCATTTCTTTGTGCAGTCCCATTTGCAGCTTCACAGTTACAGCTATTTTTTATGATTCTGAGTAACCTAAAATAGTGCCTTAATAATAGATTATTAAACACCTGTCTGGTGTAGCTTAGGGAGGTTTTTCTAGACTGGGAGTTTGCAGTGGATCCCTTTGATATTCAAATCAACAAATGATAGCCTTTTTATTCAAAACGTAAGTTCTTTTGATGGTTAGCTTGTTAAGAAATATTCAGCTCCAGTCTGACCTGATCTGGTTTCCCATGGAAAAGATCTGATGCTGTTTGAAGGTTCATAAATGGAATGCCAATGACAATTTGTTGTTGACGTTTTGCTGCCTCAGCCTTCAGATGCTGCTGGTTGATGTGCCGCTTTAGCTTCACCAAATAATGCTTGCAGGTAAATGATCTTCTGATTGATCAGATAGTTTCAAAGCAAAGAGTTCTCTTCTGTGGTCTGTAGTCATGGTTTTTAGGCTTGGAGGGGTTACTTTAAAAGATGCATCAAAGTTGACAGATGAATCTCGAGGCAAGGAATGATGGGAGACAGCAGAATTATGGGAATATTTTTTAGAGAATAACATATTAGTGAGAGTTTTGAAGACCTTCAAAGGACTATCAAACCAGCTCCCTATAGCAGATTTATTTCTCCTTAAAAAAAAAAAAATTAAAATTTGGTACACTTTTTAACTCTCAATTTCCTGTGTTGGGAAGGTGTTGAGCTGATTTATTGTTCTCTGATGGTGTTTTAAAGGGCTTATTTCATTTGAATTTCACCTTTATCTTGTTCTGCATCCAGAACCTAGTCCTGCAAGGTGCAGTTTCTGCTTTTACTAAATTTTGCACAAAATCAAAACATTGTATCACCTTACATGGTCAGGGTGTACAATGAATAATATTCCTTCACATAAATGTCTGTGACACCAGGAGTTAGCCTTACAAACAACAAATAAAAACATCCATTGGAATTACTCTGTTTCTCCACCTTTCTTCATATTACATGCATTATTCTTTCATACCCTTCTTCATTCCCCATTAGTGCCCTTCCTGATTCTAACACAGCTATTATTCTGAAGAATCAGACTAGCTATTAGAAGTTCAAAACATACATCACAGAAATAGTTCATTTCTTTTTGGTTTGAGAGTTTAATTATTCACTACCAGCATGTGATATTTTTCTGCAAAAACATATAATTGTTTTTTGTTGAGAAGCTATAAGATTTAACTCTTTCAGGTCTGAATGGCAGAAAACCTGAGGTTTGGAGTTAAATGCTGTGAACAGTTATGTTGCCAAGCGCAAACTCTGGAATCACGCATTGAAAGATGCTGTGTGTTAACTGTACTTCCCTGGACTTTGTAACAAGTCATTCTTGCTGACTGAATTTAGGCCAAACTTTTTTAACAAAAAACATTCTTTTCATAAAACCCTAAAGCATTACTTAAAACTGATAGAGGAACAGTCAAGTCATACAACTTCAATTTTGGCATTTTTGCATACTTTTCAAATACTGTGCAATATTTAGCTGATAATTTGAAGCTCTTTCTGTTGGGCTGAAGGAGTGAAATATTAGACATTTTTATTGTCATACAAGGTCATATTTTCAGTGAAGCACCTATAATTTTCCTAAGTTCAAAAAGCAAAATTAGATATTTGAACTGTTCTCAGCATAATTTGTAGATTTTGATACGGGCTCTGTTTTTGAAGAGAGAAAGGTTTTCTGATATTAATGTCATCAGTATTATTTCGAATTCATCGTTTCTGTGCTAAAGTAAGTTTTAAGCATTATACTTCAAAGTGAAGATCTTGATCACATCTCACATTCACATTAGGCTTCTGTAAGTATTTTGATTTTATTTTAAAAAATGTACTTAAGTCTACCTTCCCCATATGATTTCCATTTTATCATCTCATTTCTTTTGAAGTAGCCTAAATATTTCACAAAAATTTTGTTTGTACAGGATCACCGATCTAAATGTTCTGCGGTGTAAGGTTTATTCTATATTAAGTACCTTTCATATTGCTAAATGCCTATTATTTCAAAAAGCTAGAAGGTAACAATGACTATCTCATAGCAGTTTAGAGTACCTGGAATTTCAGTAGGTCGTTTCTTTTTTGAATAATGTTATCAAGAAAGAAATCATAATCGTGACTGCATCGATTTTGATTTGATGTTCATTGTAAAGCTATTTCAGATCCTTACTAATGCTTTTTCTCAGAGAGAGGAATCTTTCCATCCTATACTAACTTCTAGCATACTGATTAAAATACTCATCAAGAAACAGAACAGAGGCTTGGTCCAGGAACATGAGTTTATTGAAACAAATTAGAACAGTTCCAGTAGAAGACACTGAGAGATGTGCTTCCTGGACTGCCCATTGCCGCGCCAGCACTGCCAATACCAGGAAAAAGAAAAATACCAAAGAAGGGATTTGAACCTGAATCTCTGCAATATCACAGCTGATTAACCCAATTGCTAGGTTGTTCCTTACTGCATTCTGACCTCCCTTCCTCTTATTTACCCCCTTTTAGTTTCAACACTTTTTTTGTACTCATTTTTATATCAGAGGGCTTGATTCTGCAGTTAGTTTTTACTAGCCAAAATAATTACTTTTATTAATAATGCACATAAACAGGGCTAAGAACACGGTAAGTTTGCAAGCACGTCACTTTGTGATGTAAGATGGATAAAAACATGAGTGCAGCTTGGTTGGCAGAACACTAGCTGTTTGTTATTACTAATCTGTCAGTTACTAATATACTGTCAATATACTGCAATTTCCAGTTCCCAACTTTTATACTTTTAAACCGTCTAGAAAATTCTGTGAAAATAAGTATTATAAGAGAAGAATAAGGTGGATGTACAAAAAAAAAAAACAGAAAAAATTAGGAAAATGTATAATGCAAAATTCTAGCTCCATACCCAAATGAATACGTCTTACAGCACAGAATATAATGCAGTTACAGTCCAATTATAACATAGAATTGAAATATAATTTTTTACAGAAACTTAATTTTTAAATGCTACAAGTGACCACTTAGTCAGTAGGTAACTTCTTGTCATGAAGTGCTGCCTATCTAAGAGAAAATTTGCCCTCTGAAAGGTACAGAGTAAAATCTGCCTGATTGCATATTTAGAAATCTAGTGATATTTCATATAGGGATGTTCTCCACACTGCAATTCTGATATAAGGTCAGTGTTTAAGGTGAAGTAAGAAACCACACTGTATGGCTAGAATGAGAACTATCAGTTTTAGCTTAGTGATAGTTATTACAGTTAACTGTTTTCAGTTAACTAATTCTTGGTTTTATGGAACCTGCTTCTTTCCTGTCTCCCAGTTATGGCAAACCAGTATCTTAAAGTAGCCAGTGACATTCATGAAAAACATATATTGAGTAAGAATATTAAGCCAAGTGATGGCTGGGAATGAAATCTTTTCTGTAAGAATAGAATGTCACAGTGTTAATGTGTTTCATACACTGTGAATTACTGTTGTATGATGAACAGCTTTCACCTTTCAATACAGAGTATTTTGTCTGCCTAGCTGTCCCTCTTCTGTTTATAATCCCACTAACCTATTCGACAGTTGGTATGAGTAAGGATTGTAAAGACAGGTGGGAATGGAAAAAAACCAACTCACTCTTCTTAGGCTTTTATGGCTGCAATCTTGATTCTCCTTGTATGCTGTATTCCAAAACGGTGGTACAGACTTAAGCAATAGCACCCTTATTGTTAGTAGAAGCATCAACCTAGAAATATCTACTGTGGCTTCTTGGACTGCTTTATCACTGCAGTGATAGTTTAACTGATATTTTAGTTTACTGTAAGTAGACATTCTCAGTAGAAATTTCAGTTAATGTGGGAAAGATACTATGACATCCCTTTCTAGCTAGATTGTATGTTTAATGATAAAAATAGAGGCTAATTCTGTGGTATAAACACATATAAGTATATAAGGATATCACATCACTTTACCTTTTTTCTTTATCTTCCTTTAAATATCATGTATGTGGATACAGTTACCTTGTAACCTGTCTCTTATTGTATATGCTCTGCAGTCCCCTAGAACTGTAAGCATAGACAGAGAAAAATGTAGAAATCAAGGCAGGAGAAATGTCATGGGAACTTGCTAGTTGTTTTTTTTTTTTTAATACAGAACTGACAAAGAAAGAATGCTGATATATTATAAAGCTATCCTTATCAGAATACACGTAGGATAATAGTCATAAATAGCAAAACCACAAATGAACTGTGTGGGAACCCCAAATGAATGCTTATGTAACCTCATGTAAGATTTAGACATTTTCCATTTTAACGGCGGGGGGGAAGTGAGGTTTTATTTTTTATATCTTTACACTGGCAGATTAAAATGCTTTTCATATTGTGAATGTAGCTATGTGAGCCTGTAAACTGAAAATCAGTGTTAATGATAAAATGTAAAAACTTCTGGAAAAAAGGACTTCATCAATTCTGAATAATCATCTGAAACTTTGGTATCACGTAATCTTTCACAGCATTCATCTTGAAATATGGAAATCATACCTTTCCTAAAGGGTATGGTACCAATTTCTGACGTTTTAGAAAATTTCAGTCTGTCATTAGCCAAGTGTAGGTGTTACTTATCCTGGAACAAGTATTTCATAGATCTGATTAATTTGACCTGTTTCATGAGAACAGCGACTGTATCTTCTTTTATCCTAATCTGAACTTGCTTCTAGTAAAGAGCAGTTACGATTTAATATAAACTGTTCAGCACTTCTGCAGTCAAGCTTTCTCACTTGTAATGAATATCTGTGTTTCAAAATATTTTTGCCCTTTGTTCTGGCATGAGTTTTCATTTCTCCTAAGTTAAGTCTCATTTTCTTATTTCCTGCCTTTATTTCAAACCTATCTGTGTCCATTTTTATTATTTCTACTGATGCACATTCTAATTTAGTATCCTCTGTGGGTTTCATTACCATGCTGTTAATCCCTTCTTCCATTGACTTAATGAAGATGTTAAACAAAATCAGGCCTAATACCAATCCCTACGGCCCCCCACTTCAGTACATTGGCATTTTTATTACTCTCTCCTTACAGACTATCAGCTAGTTAACAGCATTTATAATTAAGTGTTAAAAATAATTTCCAAATATGCTGTATCAGATATTTTAAGAATCCGGGTGAGTTACAACCATTATCCTCCCTAATCTATGGATAAATAATTAATAAATAACAAAAACCCACCATCAACTGTGGCGGCCATAATATGCATTTTCTAAAAATGTGTTATCCATTGCTCAATAGTCCATGTCCACATTGAGTCATCTGCGTTGCTTTACACTTCTAGATACTAATCTTTTCTGCCTTGTTTCTCTGGATCCTGAACGTGCCTTTACTTTTCTTGGTAAATACTGATTTGATTAAGTCTCTCATTCCCCACCCCAGCCCCAACTGTTGTGGGACAGACTAATCTTAGTTCTTTTATTTTCATTTGTTTTGCTTGGTATCTTTATTCAAAGAAATATGAATAAGAAATGAGTAAATGATAATTAGTTTGGAGATTTTACTCTATCTTTTGGATAAGGTATGTTCATAAAGCTGAATGTTCTGCAATTTTTCACAGTTGGCAGATTTTGCTAATGTGGTTGTGTGAGAACTTGTGATTTTTTTCAAAAGCTTGAGAGGAAATAGTAGGCTTTGTAAAAGGTGACAGATTAATAGTCATGAAGCCTAGAATTCCACTGTCCAAGGAAGAAATGCATCAAAGATTAATACTCTTACTAGCTTGCTCATTTCCAAGTAGGGAGGCTGCGCTTTTTCTATTTAGGAAAAAAACATCCTTTAGGACGTGGAGAACAGTTTACCCTCTATGGCAATTAAGTCGTTGAACTGTCCACTGTAATTTTCTGTAAAGGAACAATATGTACCCTGTGTGCCAGTACAAGACATTGGCAGAAAGATGCATAGTAAGTAAAGAATATTTAATCTCCATTTTCTTCATTTCCTCTGTATGTATTGGAGATTCCAAATGGACCAAAATGAGAGTCCTGATGAAGACTTCAGACTAGTCTCATGCCTACATGCATGTATTAGATGGCAAGCCTTTTTCACCCACTGTACTGGAACCTTTCCTAGATGTTTATAACTACAGTTGCTGACTTTAAAAGATAGGTTTATTTTTGTTTTATGTCTCAAACTCCCTTGGAATGTGAATGACAGCTTGTGGGGTGGGATTTTTTTGTGAAAATTTCAGTTTCTGAATCTTTGTCTTCTGTAAATCGGAAGTGTGTGGGTTTTATTTCCATCAGTTGTAGAGCAGAATAAAATTGATTTGGCATTGATCAAGATTTAAATATAACCAACGCATTGCCAAAAATATGTATGCAAATATTACAATTTTCTGTGATAGAACAATTTTTAAAAAATGCTTTTCAAGCTGAAACTTTGATCTTACCTTCTCTTTAGCTCTCTGACCTGATTGCCCCTCTCAAATCTGTGCATATAGCATTTTGTTAAACTTCAAGGTAGTACAGCCCTTCCAGAGCGTATTATATGAGGTTGCCGGCTGTAAATCCAGCACAGTCTAAAGGCTCGATTTGAATTATTTGATTTTTAGAGGATTGCAGAGATATTTACAGTTGGGCCAGCATAGAGTATGAATAGGAGGTATTTGGATGTAGGGTTTTTTGAAGTTGATTTAGTATTCATAACAGTTAATGTTGTGGCTTCTTCAGATGCATTGTCAAATTATTTAGCAACCTTTCTAAAGAACTGCCAGTTTTTGTGTTGCTCAGTGTATCATACTGCATGACATGATACTGATCTTTGGCATAATTTCTAATTAGGAAATACACAAAAGTTTTAGGTGTATTGATAGCATTATGACACTGTGCTAAGTGTCAAGTAGGACTCTGTGGGACAGTGTATCTTAATGTTGCTAAACTGCAGATAAAAAAATTATATGGTCTAGTTTGGTATCTGTGAAATTGCAGTATTTTATTACAGTTCTTGATAAAAATTGTCCTGTGAATTTTCAGCCCACAAATACGTAAGTTCAAAGAGAAAAAATTAAATCACACTTTGATAAAATAAACTTTAATAGTGAAGAACAATGCAAAAAGATGAGTGTCTTGTATCTTAGATGATCAAATACATTTTGAAAGATATGAAGCTCCATCCCAAAATGAGGATTAGCAAATTCGAGTCATAGCATTTGAAAACTGAGTTATAAATCTCTGAAAATTGTAGAAGTGTTACAGCTATTTCAGTTAAATAGCAAAAATATGCCTATGATTATTATACTTTTTGACCTAACTAGGGAAAAATATTATTTTATTCAAAAGAAGGTTCTGGAGCTTTGTGTATAATATGCAAGCATTTTACTAAATCATTTGGGGATTCTTAAAAGTGTCAATTTTTTTAGTCAAAGATAATCATAACATTTTTATTTATTTTTCATTTAGGAATATATCCTTCATCTTTTAGCTGCTGATAAATGTGCACACGTTCTCAAATGAAAGCCTGTATCAAACTAAACTGTGTGCAATCAACTCATTTATGGAATTTTTAGATTACAAATTTGTAACAGTTCAAGAAAAACACATGAGTTACATTGAAGGTTGTGATATATTAGAACCACGTTAATCAGATACAATTTGTGTTCATAGTGTGAATGGTAAGCTTTTCAATTACTGTTGTTTAAACGGTACCTTTAAAACTTTATTCACGCTAGGTAGTTGAATAAAAGATTTCACATTGCAAAAAGCAATTTTACCATCATTAGCTAAAATAAGAGGGCCCTAGGAAGAAAGGATTATCATATATTAAATAAAAGGTTCACCACCTTACAGCTTTAATCCCGTTAGAAAAGATGATTTCTATCTAACTTAATCAGCCAGAGGTCTTTATTGCCTGGAGTATTAATTGATTTAGGTCTTCATTAAGGTCAGAGGTACACATGGCTGACCAGAGGCAGCCTATTAGCGCATTGTCAGTTATGCTTATTTACATTGACTGAACATAATGGTGGGTTATTTCACTGTTAGGTCAGGGGGTCACCAAATCTTTTGTGTACCCTGACCTGTGAAAGGGCAGCAGTCACTCAGACACCAAACTGCATTCATAACAAAGATTTGGCTGATTGCTTATTGACTCCCTCCTTTCCAGGAAACATTTTGTTTGTTGATAAGGTGCAACTATTAACATTGGCCTAAATACTTGTGAGTGAATGGTTGAAATGTCTCCCTTAGAAGTTCCTTGCAATTTTCATATTATGCCAGTTAATCACTAGCAACCTTTAATAATACCAGCAGGAAAAGTTTCATAAAATGTCCATAGTTGCTGTTGGCCTCTAATTAAAAAACTCAACTCAGTGCATATCTATAGGTATCCTATTACTACTGTTTCTTTCTAAGTAGCAATAATTATAGCTTTCCCTTGTTAATTAGCAGTTTAAGTTAGTCCTTATGTCCAATTAAGTCTGTTTTTCTCATTGTTTCTTTTCTTGAATTATATTTTGTGGGAGATAGGTTGTGTCCTTTTGTTAACTTATAATACTGCTAAAAACTTTTTCATGGGCCAGAACAGTTCAAAGTGGCACCGAGCGTTCTTCTGACTTTTCCTTTCCATGGTACTATAGATACTTTCCTTCTGCGCTCCTAAAACCTGAATGCAGCTTAAAAAAAAGTGACATAAAATAATAATTTGCTACTATACTGTATCAGCTACTCTGTATCAGCTGTGATCTAGCTCTATATTATGCCCAATTCCTGCAGCACAGCTACACTACGCAAAGCAGTAGTTCTCAAATAAGCGCCTAGCATTCTATCTGTCACAGTATGGACTGCATAGTCTGAGGTTCTGATGGTCCACTGAATTCCCTTGATTATTTACAGTTGTGCCAACTGAGCAAAACAGCTGCTAAACTATTATGTTAGCTTATTAAGACTCACCTTTCATTTAACTTGCAGTAATACAAATGAAAATAAAAAGGGAAGAAATGTGAAGTAACATGAGGCCTGATTTATAAACTGCTTACTCCTGTGGAGCTGCATTGGAAATAAATTGGCACAAGTGAGCATCTCAGCAGTACAAGTTTTTTATTTTTGGTTTGTCAAATCTTTAATGAAATTTTAGCCCTGGAAATGTGTGTATGGGCTGCGGTGAAAAATAAATCATCAGTGTAGGATGAGACATCTAGTGTATAAATACACATCCATTATATTTTAGTTTTATTTCTGTGCTGAGTTTACTGGGTATGCGAGCCCTCTAGACTTGATACGCTGTGAATCTATAGCCTGAAAGATCTTCTGTTATCCTTGTAGATGCTCCAAAAAGATAAACTGTTGCGAAGTTCTAGCAGGGTTTTGCAGAACACTTTCACAACACACGGACTGACACCATACATTGTGACATCTCCAGTTGTAAGATTTCAGTACTGTGAATGAGATATTATGATGTCTTCTCTGTTTTAAATGCTTTTTACTCTGCTAACAATTTTCTGTATAATGCTTCAAACATTCTAGAGACAACCTCTTGAAATCTGCTAAAACAGTGTTTGTACTGGTTTGCTGCTTTGCCCCTGCTGATTGTTTGTTTATGCTTGCTTTTCATGACCAAGTCACCGGGAAAGAGGAGAGGAACATCCCTTCTCCTTCCCTTATCCTAAATTATGCCCCCCTGAAATACAGTTGCTGCAAACTTGTGGCCATGTTTTGACCTTTTTCCCCCCTTTCCCCCTTGCATCCACCCTTCCATAGCACGGTGGCATGTCAGGAACACTGTTTTTCTATTAATTACGTCTTAAGATACAAACAAGTATGTTAGGAACAGAGGGATTTTTTATGTGTTTTTTTTAAAGAGCTCTGCAAAATTCCCACTGAATCTGAGCCAAAAGTAGTGCCAATTTTGCTCAAATCCTTCAGAGATTTTTTTTGACCTTGCTTATGACCAGTGGGGCTAATTGTATCAGAACTATCCAGGATACTTTAAGAAAGTGCTATCTTGGTCCGTATTTCAAAACACTGACAGATATTTTATCGTTAATTAGTATTCATATTATGTCTCAAACAATCTGTTATAGAATAGGGAAAGTGAACTGGTTGAACAGCTCTTCTGTCTACCTAATAATTAACATGGGTGATGCATGGAAAACCAGCAGACCAACAGGAAAAAAAGGAAGAAATAGTGCCACTGTGATTTTTTTCTGTAGAAGTATAAGCTACCTGTATTGGAGTTTTTGACTAACGCATGGATTTCACTTTGCAGAGGTGAAAATAAATTGCTTGCTTTAAAAACAAACGTGTGCCCCTCTGAATCATATCTTCCTGAATTTGTTTCTCATCTTGTCAGTATGCCACTTGGTAGCTGGCTGGACTCCCTTGTTCAATGGCACATATTTTAAAATAGCACTGTAAAAAAAAGGACCATTTGTTCCTATAAACCAAAATATTACTTGCATTTTTTTTTTAATTCAGGATTATATATAGCATTATCAAAACAATATTTCAGATATTTTAAACAATTTAAATAGTTGATGGGTGTCAGTTGATATGTTTCCTCTCTGCCTCCTCCCCCTCTTCATCTGCTAATCATAGAACTTGTATGCCAAATTGTATAAGATACTCTTCCAATAGTTACATGTGTGAGTCTTTTGTGAGACACAGACAGTTATGAGGACAGATTTGGAGTTGCATATGGGTCTGTCACATGGTTTGATTGCCATGTCTTTTAGGACACAGATTTCTTTTTTAATTATTCTTAATTCTGAGGGATTTTTACAGTTTATACAGTAAGTTCTGCAAAATTCTTCCTAAAGATTCCTTGCACAGTCCATTTTCCCTCTCCTCACTCCTAGCAAAATGCTTCTTGTGCTGACTTCAAAGCTGCTTACGCCCACCTTACTTTCCACTTCTATACTTAGTTTTCTTTTGATATTGAATAAAATTTACTGCTTCGCTGATCAGGAAATGTACAGACTTTCTAGAGAAGTGCAGCATAAGAGGATGAAAAGTTTTGATATTTACATTAAGATTTTATAATAAATCTTCGAGATGTCTGAATAGTAAGAATAAATGTTTCCTTTGCTGGCTGCTGTTAAAAAAAGTAGGTCTTCAGAGCGTTGCCAGGAAGACTTTGGAAAATCAGCCCAAAGTAACTGCATTGCAGCTCAACTTAAAATGTATATTGATAGTATATCTGGCCACTCGTTTAATTCCATTTTCAAAAGGTGAACCCATCTCTTTGATCAAGTAGCACTCTTCTCCATTTTATTTTCAATCTGCAATTTCTTTTCACCTTCTGGTGGATTATCATGACTTTTTTCATACTCTATTCAGTCTATTAGGTGTTCTGCAAGAATTATTTTTATAGTATTTTTAAATCAGTTTACTAAAGACATTACAGATATATGTTTATTCTTTCTTATATATTCTCATGTAAAAAAAAGCTTAACTTAAGACTTAGAATTTAAAAAAAATAGCATTGAACCCAAGATAGTCTGCATCATTACTTAAAAAAAGAAAGCAAGAACAAATTTAACCATGTTGGGGCATCAGTGTGATCCAGCTGCTCTAAGAGTCAGTAGCATCAGATACTATTGCTTTGAGCTGACACATATATCCATGTATTAACTGTTATGTTAAAGTTTATTGCGGTGTTTTTCTATATTGTAGTTAAATCCCTATCAAAAATTATCTTTAGACTGGCATGTTTGCTCTGTTTGTGACAAATTATGGCAAAGAACATTACTGTTGAAAGAAACTACCTGGAAAAGAGAAAAGTGCTTCCCTTGCCTTCTGTATACTCCCAGAACCTTATTTACTTATTTTTATTTTCTTCTAGGTTGGAGATGTGCTCTACTGTGCTGGACAGATTGCTCTAATACCTTGTACGATGCAGCTTGTTAGTGGTGGTATACAGACTGAGGCCATAGTTTCCCTCCGTCATGTTGAGCGAGTTCTTCAAGCTATGAGCCAGAAGACTGCACTCCACCACATCATCACAGCCAGCTGCTACGTAACTGACAGCAAGCATGTTCCCATTGCTCGCTCTATATGGCAGAAGAAATTAAGAGAATGTAAAAAGGTAGCTGTGACATCCGTTTTCTTCTTTTCTTTTTTTTTTCCCCTCTAAGTCTTGTAGTAATATCACAAATTTCTCAGTACATTTCAGAGGGGTTCAAGTAAAGCTGATACAATAAGGTTTGATTGAGCTGTTATGTTCTGGCTCATAAGTGGTTGTGCACAATTGAGAAAGAAAATTGCTTAATAGAAAGTTATATTCATCACTAACTTTGTCTTAATTCCCCAAAGCAATATGTTAAAGAACTCTTTTTAAAGAACAGTCAATTCCTCCAACAGAAATGTGAATAATACCTTATTTGAATTACCTCTGCCCACATATTTTTACATAATAAGAACTGGACATTTTACTTGAACTTTTTCTGAGTTGTTTTGTTGAGGTTTTTTCCCCGCTCTTTCTTACAAGCAATATCGTCATGACAACTGAGCTTAGCAATTTTACTGCACACTATTGCTTATTATTCAGCTGAACTTTTAAGACCAGATCAGGGTGTGCCTGTCTATTGGTTGACCCTAGATCATCTCTAACAGCATAATAATTTGCATGGTGATTTATAATGATACCGTAATCATTTCTATTATGCATGTACCACTTTTCTTAAATAGCCATGGGAAACCCTGCAACCATTAAAAAGGTAATGACCACAAACCTTGTAAATATAACATAACTTTTCCACAAATAAGTTAAAAAGAGTAGTAACTGCAGAACACAGTAGCTTTATTCTGAATACATCTGTATTTAAGAGTCTAAGTAGCATATCACTTACTTACATAGTCTTATTTATTTTTTGGTATCCCAGTACTACTACAGACAGTTCTGTGGGATACCATGACATGAAATAATGGTCTGTTTTCTTCAAGTAAATGAAGTCAGCCAAACCAAAAGTATTTTATTATTCTTGAACTGTATTTCAGGCGGTGGCCAAAGGCCTGAATCAATAGCAACCTACAGATTACTTAATAAGAACAAATGATATCTTAATTGAAACTATTCTGCTTGTGTCATTCATGGAAAAAGGAGTCTGTGCAAACAAAAAAAAGCAGCTCAGAAGTCGTTTCTTGTAAACTAGACATTATAGACCATAGAACTATTTATGTTTTAAAGATGAGTTTTAAACTCTTCATTTCAGGTTTTTGAATGTTCTGTGTTCAATAGCAAAATGATGGTATATTAAGATTGAGGTATTTGTATTTAACACAGTGACTAAATCATATGCACCAGAACTGCCAAAGGTTTTTTTAGAGTGTTCTGACATATAGTGATGTCGGGTAAATATCTTCTACATAAATAGTACTGTTCGGCAACTTCAGTTGAATCATTCTACATATTTGATGTCTGTAAAGCACAAAAGGGATTGTATAAATTGTTTAGGACACAAATAAATTGGACCTAACAACATAATATAAAGAGAAAAGTGAGAGAATTGTTCTCTGAATGTGTTTATATAAGCGAAAGGTTTACTTCTAAGAGCAGGATGTGGATACAGAGTCAATTAAAGTTTCATTTGAGATAAGGCCACGGGATCAGACACCTGGATTTTAGAGGACTTCTTGTCATATTGACAGTGACCACTGTATTTTAGGAATTTCTTGAATTATGAAGAGAAAGATAAATTAAGTACGTTTCAGAATAACCAAATTATTTCATGGACACACAAAGGAGTGGCTCTAGTGAGCATCAGTGATGGGAGGGGATTGTGAGAGAGGGAGAAAACAGTAGCAGTAAGCAGGCTGGACGCCATAGCAACTTCTAATTTGTTCCAGACACCCAGCCTCTGCCCCCTTCCTTATTCCAGCATCATTCCTTTCTTCCTACATAGCTCCTTTCCATTGCTGTCATCCTGATTTCCCTCACTCCAGATGGCAACTCAGCACCTGTGCTCCCAGCACCATTCCCCGCAGCCTCACCCCTCTGGTATAAACCCAAGCATTGCCTCCCTGAGCTTCAGCTACCCACAGCCATCAAGGGTTGTGTCCTTAGAGCTGGAATCCAGCCTCTGCCCCTCTCTCTTCTTCCTTCCTATGTCCCTTTGAGTCGCAGTGTCATTGGAAAAGCCACTTGGGGTGACAGGGTAGACAGAAATCTGGTGGAGGGGTGCAAGGTTGTAGCAGAAAGAAGAAAGTATTGGAGAGGGAAGGATAAGAGAGCAGCCCCACTGAGGTCTCACTCAAAAAAACCTCCTAAATCACTGGGCTAACAAAAAGGTCTTTGGATCAACATTTTAAATGTACGAAAGAGATTTCCTTTGTTAAAACTGAAAAGGTATTGTAGGAACTGAGCTCTAGAGTGAGGGAGTGGAGCTAAGCATTTAAGTGGATAAGGCTGCTTTGTTGTTACATAGTGATTGTTGGGGAAATTGAAATATAGTTAAAGGAAGCAGTGGTAAAAATCAAAAGAAAAAACAGGCCTCATCTGTAGAAATTAAAATATGTTAGAGGAAAGCAGTAGTTAAAAGCAAAAGAAAAAACAAGGGCTGCAAAAATAGCATAAAGACAGTTATGCAAACAAATAATCAAAGCCAAAACCTAGGGAAAAATAATTGGAATTAACAAACACAAGTGCCAGCCATCAGCAGCTTCCCCTCACCGTTTTTTTAAGTTACACTCCTTTCACCCTTTCTTTGTGATTCCCAGGCACTCTTTGGGACATTTTGACACTCTTGAGGAGATACATTTAGGGAGCTTCTCTAATATACCTAGTCAGAAACAGTAACAATCGTGTGGTAGGACAGTTTCTGCCTAATCCAGTAGTTAGCATTTGAATTGTTTTTTTTTTAAATTTAATTTTTAATGTAGCAAAAAAAAAAAAAAAACAAAAAACAAAAAACAAACTTGTAGCATTGCTAAAACTTTCTGGAAGAAGAACTGACAGTTTTCCAATTAAGTCTCATCTTGTGTTTTTCTTTACTTCACATCTTTTAATGACAGTGTCATGTAATATGATGATTTTATAAGCGGTTTTGCTAACTCATTCAGCAGAGTAATCAATAGAAAAAACATAAGCCAGATGGGTTGCAGTCCATTTGTATTGGGTGAGACAGATGGCATTATTGATAGATGGAAATATTCCAAATAATTATTGTATAATGATATAACAGTGAATGTGCCTGCAAAATTTTATTAATTTACTTTGTGTACCCACTTTATTCAGTAGGGGTTGAGTTGTACCATTTAGACAGCACTCCCACTATAGTTAGTTGGGAACTGAATCCACCCCCTACCTTCTTTTTCCCCTCCCCATGGGCTTTCCATGCAGAACCATCCCTGCAGTACTTTGTTAGAGTATTTCAAGTGGTGGATTGTACTTCTGTCTGTACAACAGACACCACTAGACTGAGATGGGCAAGATCATGATTACATTTTTTTTTTCTGCCTCTGAATGCCTGCTTTTTGCTTTCTTGTTTATCCTCACCAATACAAAGAAGAAACATGCTGTACTGTCTCAAGATTTCAGGCATTCCAGCTTGTTTAACTGCTGGGTTTTATTCTTTTGCATCTTGCTAATCCCCAGCAAGATTTGGTATAGCTAGGCCAGTAAAATATATCAGTTTTGATAAACTCTGTAATAGGTACTGGTTTGGGCTGTTGCTGTTCAAGTGTATATTGCATGGCAAAGTACCATTAATTAGTTTTTTTCTGTGAGTTAAGAGCACATTAACTTACAGAAAAACTTGGAGGCCATTTCGGGCTTTTGAAATGCAGTTCTTGATAAATGTGACTGAATGATGAAAATGAGTTTCAGTTCTTATTTTGATTTGATGGCTTATACAAAACTCAGATTTTCCAGAACTATCTGAAATTTCATCTCTGATTTCTTTGTTATAAAAAGAAAAATTCATAGGGAAATACTTTAGTACATTTAGTACACTATGTTTTGTTACCAACACAAATTTTTGGATTGCCTGTATTTGCAAGTCAGCCCGAAATATTGTTGAAGGGAGATTTTGAAACAGTGAAAACAATATATTTTGTTAAGATTAGAAGACAGGGTTGCATAGAAAGGTAATATTTAATGTAATTGCAAGATGTGTTAGTAGCTCTAAGGCCATTAGCTTATATATCAGCAATTCATTTTATCATACCATTTTTTTCTTCAGATTATGATATTATAGATCAATTACACTCTGAGTTATTTTATTAGGCAGCTGCCACTGTATTTTCCATCCTCAGTAATGAAAAATATACCTGGTGAAATACTTCCTGTGACATGAAAAAAATATGTTTCTTTTGGCTTTTATAACACAGCTTGCATTTGGATGTTAGTTGTATAGTTCACTCCCTCCAGTAAATTCCTGAGCAAATGTACTACAAACTTTCAAAGTTCCCCAGCCCACCTTCTTCTGACAGAAGCTTTCTTTTTTTATGGTAAGCATTTGGGATGAGTGGCTGCGATCCTGTGATTGTTTCAAATCCAGCAAAGAGTGCTACAGTTGACTTTCATTCTGTCAGGAATGCCAGTCAGGTTGTTGACAATGTGTGTCTTAATAGGATGTAATGCAGAAGTGATGGAAAAAAGATTCACAATGTTTTATCTGATATATATTGTGAATGGGTTCCTTGCTTATTTCAGCACTTGGGTAACTTGATGCCAACTTTAAGTATCTAAATTTAAACCTTTTGGGCCAGATTCACAAACTGTTTAGATGCCAAAAGATGTAAATGAGCCTGAGCTAGGATTTTGAAAAAATATCTGAGAGCAGTCATCTGGGGGCACTGGGCCCGTTCTAGAGAGCCCCCACATCGTACCTCCTTCGACACTCCAGTAAATACCATTGGTACTACCCTGTGTCTTTCCCCTTTGCCTACTGAATAGCGCAGAGGTCCCAAGTTATAAACAAATGAAATCCTGGACCAGAAGCTGTCTAGCCACATGCAGTGGTTTTCTGGAGTAACTATTATGTTTTCATGGCAGTCATTTAGAATGGCATCATGCATCTGTAACACAGCAGTCTGTTGCATTGTTCAGACATGCCCGTAGTATTTGAAGTATACAGACTGTCATGAATTTAAATAAAATTCATGCATTCTCTGACACTTTATCCTAAGTAGAACAGAAGTAGCTTATGCTCAAATAGTGGAAGTCAAAGGTTTTTTCTTGCTGCAAATGATTGGACAGAGTTTCAAGATCCTCTTTACCTATGGAGAAAATTACCATAAAACTTAAAAGGAATATGAAAAAACCCCAGATTTCTGTGAGGGGATATAGACTTTTTCACCATCCTGAACAGATGTTTGTAAGTCCGTAATATTCAGGTGCACATTTTTTGTATATTTTGTTATATGTATTGGTTAATATGTATGTTTAATACCTTTGTTAGATTTCCAAATAGTAATGTAAATTCTGTGTCCTATAGGTAATAGTATAGGGAATACTAATATAATTGGTCTCCTTCTTTTACCAGTTTCTTGAACAGATTAGTTAAAATGTGAGGAGTAAAAGTAAATAAATATTATAAAGGTATATATGATAGATTAGAACCCTGCTACATTGACATTGCAGTAAAATATCGTGTAGGTTAATTAATATAATTGGTAATATTACCAGAAGAAAACTAAATATTTTTGAAAAACATTGCCACCAGCCAGTATCTATGCCTATCAAAAATTCAGTAGGAAGAAAATACATGTTTCCGTTTCCTTTTTTGTCTCATCAGGTTTATAACATTTATTTTGCTACTAGATGCTATTTTCAATGTTCCACAGTTTAATATATTAAACCAGGCTTCTTTTATGGCCCATGTTAGGAACATGCAGTGCATTCAAATAGCACAGTGTTAGTGAGTCTTTCATCTTGTGCCTAGTGTATTTCATTTCCCCTGTGTTCAGATTAAACAAAGCTTTTGTATTCATTTGAAGCAACTGTAATGAGAATATTTAACACAGGTCAAATGCAGATAGTGGAACTCCAGAGGTCCTTGAAAATAGTCTCTCTTTTGACACTGGGCCACAATGGGAGGTGAAAGGGTTGCCACTTTCACTTTATTTTAAAGGAACATTATGATATTCTATTTGTAATATTAGTGAAGCCTTAATGAATTTTAAAAAGGAATATAGTCAACAAAAAGAATAATGAAGCAGTCTACATGATTTTTGCTAAAGCCATTATTGGAAATTGAATATATATACACATAAAAAATCATATGGTTGCACAATGTTCTAAACAATATACATGAATTTAACTTGTAGAATGTAAACATAAAATACAAACAGTAGAAAATAAGGAGAGGATTTCTTGTGTGAATGTATATCTACAGAATATCTATCTGTAGGTAGGTACACATACAGTCAAATCCTCAGCTGGTGTAAGTCAGCATAATTCTCTGATTTCCATGAGCTGTTCTACACTAGCTTATTTGCCATTTACAGGTAATATATACATGTATTTGAACGTTGTTTTTCAGTTAGACACAGTGAAGAAATGCATGTCAAGTTATTCAGGGTGGTAAACTGCCTAGTTCATCCAGGCTGACTGATTTTCCCCTGCAGCAGTTCCCTTATAAGAGTTTTTTTGAGTGATTTTTCATCCCCTTTGCTGAAAATATTAATTCTGTTTTGAGCCTGTCACTTTTGTGCTAAGCAAGAGGGCATATATGCATCCACTGTTTGCTTAGGCCAGAACCTCTGGTCAAAAGTCTTATGTGTGATGACTGTGAAAGCCATTAACAGAATTTCAGCCCCCAGGCTGGTACCTGTTGTCAGTGCCTCTTTATAGAGGTGAGAATGCCATTTTGGTTGAAAAGTCATCAAGGTCCTACTTTCACTCAGGAAATTAAACTGTGTGTAGGACTCTTTAAATCCCTACAATGAAGGAAGGCATTTCAGGAAAATCATCAGCTTCAAAGTTTTTTTATTCTCCTTTGAATGAGTTAATCCTGCTGATCAGGGCTGAAGGAAGAGCCAGATTCCCACCCCAACCTACATAGAGAGTTTTATTAACAACTGGTCCTTCCTAAAACTGTAGCAGGTTGATCTCTTTCAGTGCTTCCAATAAACAATAAAAACTGGGGAGTTTCATCTTCCGAGTTGGCTATTCCCCAGAGGCTGGCTGGCCATCAGTCTGCTGGTGGGAGGTGGTGAATGATTGCCTTTGCATCACTAGTTTTATTCTCTTCACTTATTAAACTGTCTTTATCTTGACCCAGGAGTTCCCTCATTTTCACTCTTCCTGTTGTCTCTTCTTTCCTGCCAGGGTTGGGGGGCAAGTGAGAGGCTGTGTGGGTACTTGGCTGCTGGCTGGGGGCAACACCACAAAGAGATTCAGCAAATTACCACTGAAGAGAAACTCCACAATTAACTAGGAAAATTCATAACCTGGCCTTCTCCCTCGTCAAGCTCCAGTCGAAATTAGGGCTCAAAATGTCATCTCTTTCTTTTTAAACTGTGCAAGACTCTTATCTCTACTCAGATACAATTATGATCTTCTGCCACCAAAAACTTTAAAGAAAAAACAAAAGTAAATTAACTCAGGAAAATATCTTCTTTCTTCCAGTGAAAGTACATCTTTACTAGTGTATACTACAATCCAAGGGATCCTACTAAATGTCAGTACTTGATTATCCTCATCTCTGGTTCTGTGTGCTGGTCATAGTAACAATTTCATTTCCTCTTTTTCCTCCTCTGCTCTGAAGGGTATCACACAGGCTTCAAAATTAAGTCAAAGTAAACAAAAAAATATTTATCCTTTCCTGTGCTCCACTTGCAAAGTACGTAAGACAGTGTGAAAGTGAGCTAGCATTATTTTGAAAACCCTTTACATTTTTGCATAGCAAAAATGAGCAGTGCTAACTGGTCAATGCCCAGTAACACGCATGCCAGATCAGCATCTTTCACCTTCCTCTCCGTATTTGTTCAGGTTCATGGATGAAAAATAGAAATGCTTCCAGCTCATATGATACAAGTGTATAGTTTTTGTCAGTCCTTTAGTTGTAACAGAGTGAACACAGCTGGTAACACTTGAAATCTAACTTTGATTTTCTTTTAGACATTATTCAGTGTTAATATTATTCAGGTCTTTATGCATTTCACTTATAAGCACCTTTGTGTAAACATCTGTGGACATCTCCTGTAGTTGACAAAGTAGTTAATTCTACATATATCTCAATGAAGAAGCAAGTGACTCTAAAAGAGAAAAATGTAACTGTTAACTGATGAAAATACTAAGTGTCAATCTTTTCTGATTAAGTCAGTAATTTTGGTAAAGCTTTGTCGTAATTTGTCAAATGAAAGTGTGCTTGGAGTTGTAGATATCTGTTCAATACATGTAGTGTCATAGTCTTTCTGTGCATGTTCTGCAGAATTACATGGGGGACATGTACAGGTAGAGAGATTTTCTCTTTCCCTCCCTCCCCATACACGGATATATGTATATAGATAAATATACATTACATACATATCCATGAATACATATTTGTTTTTCCTTAGTATAACAACTTTTAACAAGCATGTATGTTAATAGATTTCTTCACTGTGAGGGTGATGAGACATTGGAACAGGTTGCCCAGAGAAGTGGATGCCCCATCCCTGGAAGTATTCAAGGCCAGGCTGGATAGGGCTTTAAGCAACCTGGTCTAGTGGGAGGTGTCCCTGCCCATGGCAGGGGGGCTGGAACTCGATGATCTGTAAGGTCCCTTCCAACCCAAGCCATTCTATGACACTACATGTCACTTAAAGGCCATTTATTGAAAACTTTCTATTCTAATCTTCTGTACATGGACTCACCTGCCTTCAAGAACATAAGAGATAAGATCCAATTATATATTTCAGTAGTAATCTGAGAGATGTATCTTCATCTTCAGGGGAACAAGTTGGCTTTCTGTACATTTTATCCCAGTGACTACTGAGAACAGTTATGCATTTAACTAAAACTTGGCTTATAATTTTTAGGTTATTGTGAATTTCCTCTCATGAGTGGATGTAGTGGGTCTGGCTGGGATAGAGTTAATTTTCTTCATCGCAGCCCCTGTAGTGGTGTGTTTGGGGCTTGTGACTAACACCATGTGGATAGCAGACCGCTGTTGGGTGTTGATAAACGGTGCCTGCACAGCGTCAAGGCTTTCTCTTTTTCCTACTTTGCCCGCACCCAGCAAGTAGACTGGGGTTGGGCAAGAAGCTGGGAGGGGACACAGCTGAGACAGCTGACCCAGATGGACCAAAGAGGGATTATATTCCGTATAAATTCATGCTTTAGAATAAAAACTGGATCAGGGGTGAGTTTTTTCTTAGGTAGCCATTGCTAGGAGTCTGGCTGGCCATCTCTCTGCTGGTGGGTGGTGGTGAGTGATTGCCTTTATTTTTTTCTCTTTCTTTCAGTTTATAAACTGTCTTTATCTCCACCTGTGATTTTTTTCTTGCTTTTGCCCTCCTGACTCTCTCCCCCGTCCTGCTGCAGGGGGTGTGAGCAAGCGACCTGGGGGGGGATCTTGTCTGCCAGCCGGGGGCAACCCACCACAGTCGACTGTAAGAAGTCGCCTGCGTCACCTGAGTTTGACTGCAGCAACATGGAACCGAGGGAAAACTTGTCCTGCAAAATCAAAGTTCCAAACTGCATGTAGGACATCATTGACCAATACAAATGGCTTGACTTAAAATAAGGGCCATGTGCAGTCCTAACAGTCCTGTTATATTCCATTTAACTGATCTTGCTTTGCAGTCATACCATATTAAAAAATGAAAGTAGCTGACTGCTGAAAACAAACATTTGCCTGCAATATACTCATATACATGAGATAAAGGAATGTAATGTTTGTATTTTCCACTAAAAATCTTTGTTTACTTAAAAAGAGCCAAATTCAAAATAATTTTTAATTCTATGTATCATATTACTAATGAAGTAATGTGGTAGAGCCTGGCAATTAATAGATTAATAAATTAATATAGTTTGATAGTGCCACCAGAATTTTCAAATTGTTTTTCTTCTGCCTCCAGCAGCATCACCATTTTCTTTATTGAATACTGCAAAATTTAATTGCAGGTTTAAGGACAGTAGCTAATGGTGCTGTATGAGTACAGCTGAAGAAGTGATTGTAATTAGAGTATGTGAGGTAAAAGCTGACATTTAGCTTGAAAATTAGTTCCAGAGCTCAAGATCAAAGTTCAGAAGGAAAGTAGACTTTCAAATAAAACATCTTTGCAATCAGTACCTGAAATTTAAATTCTAAATCATAAAATCAGTTATCCTTAATGCCCACAGAGTAGATTTTGTCCATTAACTTTTCTCATTTTCTGTCCCATTTGGGTACACACTCTCAAATGATTTTCAAGTGGAATCTTTCCATCTTGAACATCTTTAATTCAGTTCAACTCTCTTTCCTAAGTGCTTATTTTTGACACTACACATGAAGAATAAAACCCTCAGAGTGACAGTCTGTGATCGTGTTTCATGTGGCAGACTTCATTTGCTTTCAGTTTATATTGCTATCAATTTATGACTTTGTTCCTTAAATAGTTATCTTTTTTTTCCACATTGTAACTGATACATTGAATGATGTATATTTGAGAGGTGTTTCAAGGAGTCTTAACTTCAGTCATTAACTGGTTATCTCTTGGCTCAGGAACCTTTAGTTTGTTGAGAGAAAGTTAATATTTTTAAAGCAAATAAAACAGCTTTTCAATATGTAATTATTTTCTTATCAATTTTACATTTTCATGCCTTTTTGAGCATCTAGCACACAGTACTTGAATTTACATGTAGCGCTTCAGGAACTGCTTTAAATATTATTATTACAAAGGAAGAAATCAAAAAACAAAGTGAATTTTGAGTACAATAGTGAGGTATAGGGAGGTACAACTGCAGTAACAGCAGCCTGCATTATTGTATAGAACTAACTCACAGCTTGACAGAAAGTCCCTGCTGGGGAGGAAATGTAGGGGAACTGGCAGAATTTTGCTACATCTGCTCCCTACTGCTAATAAGCTTTAACCTGTTTCATTTTTATTATGCGTACTGTTTAGATATTTTGCTTCCAAAATTATATCTGTAACTATGAGAACACATAAAAGGGAGCACGACAGGTAGGCTGTTTAAAAATTTAAAACTACCAGCAAGGGATATTAAAGGCCGTAATGAATAAGATGGTTGCCTTCTCAGTGTGGGTTTTTAGAGTTGAGGCACTGCAGTGCTGGTGGAAAGACTGAGTGTAAGTAGTGGGTAGAACAGATTTCATAGCTTGAGTAGCTTGTACAGCCAGAAGGCACCATTTAGTCTGACCTGTATATCACAGACCATTACATTTCACCCAGAAATCCCTATTTTGAACCCTGTGAGTATACTTAGACTAAAATATATCAGACCTTAAGAGTGTAGAATACTTTGTGCCACAAGATGAGAAACGAGAGGCTGACCTTCCCATGCAGTAGGAAAGGTGTTTATCAGGTTAGTAAGTACGCAGGGTAGCGGGACCACTTCTGCGGAATAAACCAACCAACCAGAGGCTTGTATGCACTTAACAAAAGTGAAAATCCCTTCCTGACCCCTTTGACTTAGGGAAAAAGGTGCAGGTGTTCAGATTGTATCAGAGCACTTGCTTATTGACATGTTCTGCTGAAGCTATAACCTTCAGTTACTTCAGAAAAAAATCCCCAAATCCAACCAGTGTAAACAAAGCTTAGACTTAATCTGTCTCATTATGTATCAGTGGGAGTAATTAAGGGCCCAGTAAGAGGGAAAGTCTTCTCCTTCAAGCAGTCAAGTCCATTTTTAAAGCTAATATTCATTGTCTAATTTTGAATTTCAGGCAGTATGCTCCTCTGACAGCCATGGTGGCAGTCCTGTGCTTCTCACATTCTCAGTCCAGACACATTCATTGCAGTCCTTTGAACTTCTGAACAGTCAGTGCTATAGCTGAGGTTTATAACCATCTAAAAATGTGGGGGAAATGCTATTATTTTCCATTTGATATTATCACATGCTTCCTATAGCTGATTATCCAACATTTTAAAATCTTTCTTTTGCTCTGGTGGTGGCATAATTGTCACACGCTATTATGAAATGTGTTTTGAAGAGAGATTGAAATGTATAAAATTCAGTGGGTAGTTGAAAACTCTAAGTCTGTGGGACTATTGACACTGTGCTTTTAGATAATGGGACAGAACAAGATTCTGATACTTACCTGATAAATCAAGCAAAAATGGAAGTCTCAGTCTTAAATACAAGCTTATTCTCCATTACTGTGCATGCAGAGATCTGTGTCTTTCTTTCAGCAGGCCAGTTTGCATTTTTCATATTTCTTTCAATTTATTCTAACAAATAATTATTTGAGCTTGCTTTTCAAGAAAACTTCAAGATTGCTAAGTCCAGAAAGCAGAGGTGTTAGCCTAGTTATTACAGACTCTGTATACAGTCTTCAGGCTTTCAGTCGTTTATTTGTTCTAGAGGCTCATTCAGAGCTGATGATATCTTCGTGGAAATGTGATACTGATTGCCCTTATTTCGATCATGTCATACACCTTCTCAGTTTCCAAAATGAAAAGATTAAAAAACCAGAGATCTAACAATAGAAAAGAGAAGTAAAATTAACAAGTTCATGGTGTCCTTATGTACTAAATATAATCAAAAGAGAGCTTGTAAGCTTAGGTCTTTAATTTCAGCTGAGCCCTTTGGCCTATCACACAGAACTGATGAAAACTTATGCCACTGCTTGTCCTCTCTTAGTAAAAGATAGTAAAAGATAGAATAGCAAG
Source organism: Limosa lapponica baueri (assembly GCA_002844005.1). Lineage (NCBI taxonomy): Eukaryota > Metazoa > Chordata > Aves > Charadriiformes > Scolopacidae > Limosa > Limosa lapponica. The sequence goes on from KZ505637.1 coordinate 1,401,561, forward strand.
TTCCTAAATTATTTTGTTTGAGTGATATAAGCTATAGGTCATGTGTAGTTATTGATCTAACTTCTAACAAGCTCTTTCTATTTTCGTGATTGTCCATATTTTATTTATCTTTTTTATATAATGCTTACATATACTTACAGTAAGTAGTACTACTCAGAGACCATCCGTCATGAAAGTTTTGATTCTGCAAAGACTTAACCTTATCCTTTATGCACCAAAAACTTGTCTCAACTTATAAAATCAAATATACACTAGATTTATTGTGGGATTTGGGCCCTAAGAGTGATATTAGTTAATTTTTGTGGTAGTTTCTTCTGAAATACTTGGTTGATTACCATAAAATTTTAGCCCATCACCTTGACAAATGCTAATAATAGCCAGCAATATATTGTATAGATTTCAGGTTTCCTATACTCTCACTAATATAAGTTGAGGTATGCTTATTTTAGTCATCTGCAAAATGCCTCTCTGGGAAGAATTAAGCTGTTGTTCTTGGCATGTTAATTGCTGACCATTTCATATATAATAATTAATTTTGCATCACTACCATACCTGCATGAAGAATTTTTCACAATTATTATGAAGAAAAATTAATTTGGATTTTATTTCCGAATGCCAGCATATGGAAATATAATCATTATATTGAGATATTACCTTAATTTGTAAACCATTTAATTTTAAAAAAATTGATTAAAAGTACCCTTAGAAATAGTACTGCCTCTAAATTTCTATACCCATATTTGTTCCCCTGTATCTGCCTTCTCTTTTTTGGTTTTCTGTTTTTTAAACATAGATAAAGATTGCAAAAACAAGAAATTATCAGATCATCAGCTATCAGATGCTGAAAAAAAAAATAATAAAGAACGACTTTGTTTTCTCTAGATTTTCCCTGTTAAGTACAGGCTCAGTTTTCCAGTTGACATTGTACAAAATGATTTGTACATGAGACAGTGGTAACTGAGCTGCCATCAGCTCTGTCCAACAGGTTGTGGAGTGGAGAGCACTAAAATTTCTGAAGAACTTATTTCTTTTTATATTAACGGTATTTATTCCATGATATTCAGGTTTGCAAGACCTCATTTTCAGTCTGCCAGTCTTGCGTTCATGTATTTCTGGCGTGCAACAAATAATGTTTTATTTCAGGAAGGAATACTAAATGACAGACTTTCTTATTTTTGTAAGCTTTGCAAAAATATTCTTAACAATTTTATTGTTATAAAACACTGTGATATTCATTCTTTGAATTCTGGCGTGTTATACCACGAATGCAAGTGGCCTATTTATTAGACAAACTAGAATGTTGAAAAGGATTGCTTCTATCCTACTTTCTTCAGGAACTGACATTTTTATTCTTATGCAGTTTTCCTAGAGGATTCTTTACTTTTTAAAGTCATAAACCTATTGTTGTGAGAGACTCTCTAGCAAAGCTTAAACAGAATCTCAGGAGTTTGATGCACTCTGTTTAATGCAGGCAGTGTAAAAGAAATTTTAAATGTATTATTTAAAGGCACATTAATCTTGCTGCTATAATGGTGTAATAATGCATACCATAGAAGGTTTTCATAAACTCAACTTCTAAAAGTAACATCACAGTATCTTTCTTTTTGTTCTCCAAGTCACTTCTTTGTAGAGATAGCAATTACGCATTCATCTCTGTCTCTTACAGCCTGATTCCATATTCAGCTGTGAAGTAGGTAGACCTTAGTCCTTACTCACACAACAAAAAGAATATTTCTCATTTGGAACAAATCGAAGATAATCAAAATAAACAAATTTATATTATAAGTGTTAAGAACTCAAATGTGTACCTTTTTCAATTAATTTAACTAAAATAGTTAAATGCTTATACAATGGATTGAGCATAGGTTCGTCCTATACTCATTATTCTTGTGTTTTCACTGGAATCTTAATAGGTCTGCTTTTGTTATATTTTTTTTAATGAAAAATACACTATTAGTTGGAGAAATTCTTTTTTAAGGTTAGCACTCTTAAAACCACACTGTGTGTAAGTTGATTTACAACACTTACAGCCCAGCATTTTTCATTTAACGATGCTCATTGCGTTGGGTTCTGGTTTGTAGTGTCGTGGTATTATGAATGCATTAGGCATTCATTAGTGTGAGAGCATTCTGTCGCTCTCCTCAATATGCACAATGAAAATCAAGTGAATCTTTACCAAGAACTAAGGCGTACAAAATGCAAGGACTTGGTAATACCATGAACCAATGTGAACTTCTTGTGTCTGAGGAAAGCTCTGGAAAGCATTATGCACACAACAGTTCAGATAACCATTTTACTTTAATGTGGAGATACGGGTTAATTACAAGTTTAAAAACCAGTTGACAACCTCTGTTGTTAACCTTCCTTCTTGCGATATGAAAGGGCTTGTATTTCTGCATTAAACATGTTCATAAAAGTGTTAGCTAAGGAATGTTTCTACCAAGCTACCTTTTCAGCTTCAACCTAGGCATGAATATAACGTATAGGAAGAGTTCCCATTCTCGTTTCTGGTTATTAGATACCTTACTGAACTGCATGTCATTTGATAACTGTAGTGCTGTGGCTTTCAATAAGTTTTCAGCCAATCCCTGTGACCCCCTCTAAAAGAAGAGGAAGCTTTTTTTTTTCTCAGAAAGAGGCCGAGAGTAACCACATCAAACTCCCGCTCCCTGGAGCCCAATATTCTGATACCGAGTCCTCTGCTTAACCAGCTGAAGAAGCACTTCAGAGCTGTTATCTGCATTCTGCTGCTTGACTCTTGTGTTCAGCATCCATCTATAAAATCAGTCTGGAATATCACAGGGGAACATAAAACTCCTTTAAAATTGCAGAAGTATTGCAAAGGACTAGTTGTTGAAAGGGGCTTTTTGTGAAAATTCAGCCAGTCCAGTCAAGAAAGCCCGGTTGTTTTTCTCCACCAAACACACCACTGGTCTCAGCATAAGCATAAAATCTTATGTAAGAACATAAGAATAGTCATAATTGTATGGGCTGGGCTTAGTATTCTGACTCCAAACAGTGACCCTAAGCAAATGTGAACAGTAAAATTAGGAAAAGCGTATATCCACTGTAATATTCTCCCAACCTCAAACTATTTTAATTCATATTTTAATTAATTAAATTAATTTTAATAGTTATATAAATCATTAATTTTATATGAATTATTAACTATTGTATAAATTAAGAATTAACTAAGAATTTTAGTAAGTCTCTTTTATAATTCCCACTGAATCTGTGTTCTGAGTAGTTGTTCAGGCTCCCCTTGAATCTCTGTAAAGTTCTTGCAACGACAGCATTCCCCATCAAGGAATTCCAGGTGTCACCAACCATCGTTCTTTTTGGAACCATGCTCTTACTAATGTCATTTGATGATCCATAGTTCTTGTACAGAAAGACAACCATGCAAAATCAATTCTTATCCCTATCCACCCTTCTTATGTCATGTATGATTTTGTAAACTTCTGTCATGTTCTCCTTGAGAAGGTTGGAGAACATTTCCAGTCAGACCCTCCAGAGCTTTTGATCATCCTTGTTGTCCTCCTCTGAACACATTCTGGGTCTAATACATTATTTTTTCGGTTGAGAGATCTAGAGTTGTATATCTTACTCAAGGTGCAGGTGAACCATGAATTTCTACAGTGGCATAATATTACTTACTTTGTTCTCTATCCCTTTCCTAAGAATTAACGTTTTACTTGCTTTTTTTGGCTGCTGTCAGCTGCTGTGATTTTCATGAACCAGTCCATGAAGACTTTCCAGGATGTTACTTAGCTTCTCCTCAGTGTTTACAGTATATGGCATCAGCCTATTTGGTATTATAAAATATCAGGTAAAGAACAGAGTCACGTTCACAGTCCTCCTAAAATCTCCTCTGTACTTCGTGTTTTTCCTCGTGCATTGTATCACCAGAATAACATCAGTATTTTCTTCACAGTGGGAAAAGTCCTTTCTTGGGTTGTGGTTTTTTTCAAAGCAAAGTGTTAAAAAATAAGTGTTCATAGTCCTCTGGATAGGGAATTATATAGATACAATGCATATATTTAGAAAAATCTACTTTTGGGCTTCCTTTTCCAAACTTTCTGGGACTCCATCTTTCCCACCTTTGGTAAATTGAGTAGCAGATGATCTTGTTGGCACAGGGAGGATATTGTGAATCATGTTTTGAGGACAGTCTGAGATGAGATTCAGTAAAAGCTAAATCACTTGTCATATCAAGTCTTTGTCCAAAGTTTTGGTATCTATCATTTTGTAGTATGACAGAATCAGAATCCGCTCATGCTGTGGCCTCTGAGATGATCCAGTCTGCATCCATTTCTGAAAGAGGACATTTTTACAGATTCGGAGGCTGTCTCCTGCCCTGTTACCTGGCTTGCTTCTCCAGCCCTCTTCAAATCAGATCATGTGAAAGCGTAGCACAGAATTGGCATCCGTCTCCATATTATCTCAGCAGTCAGACAATGAACCTTTACCATCTGCTCATTTTCCCCTGTTACCTCACAGTATTTGTTCTTAGAAAAGACTAAATCCTGTGGAAAAGCAAATGACTGGAAATGGGCATCTTTGACAGGCATGATCTCCCAGTTCATCTCCCATGAACTCAAAATTGTTTGAATACTGATAGCTGGGAAATAAGTGTTTAAGGGCAAATATCTTCAGATGACAGCCACACCTACAGCCTAATGAAATTTGCAAAGATTTGTAAAATTCAGGTCAAACATACTTTAAGAAATCACTGCTTTCAACAGTGTTTGGCCCAACAGTGTTCTCTCATCTCTCAGGAATGAAAATTTTACAAAGGTTTCCAAAAATTATTTGTCACTTTTTTCTTCAAGAATTACAAGCCAAACTGCTTGCTCTTCTACCTCTCTTTTTTTTTTTTTTCCCCCCAAGCCTGTGAAGATGTAGAAAGAGTAGGCCAAAACCTGTGCTCCTTTCTAAAACAGTCTACAACAGTATCCTTGGCAAGAACCCTAAAAACATATTTTTCTTAGTGGTACCACAGCTGTCTTCCAAAAGTGCTGGATTTCATTAATAAGAGAGAAGAATTAATTGTAAAGAGCAACTTAGTCATAAAATAATTCATCTTCGTTTTCACTCTTAATAATTACTTATATTGTTCCAGCATCGTATGAATAGAATTTCTTAGCAGACCTTATATATTAATCCTCGTTTGCTAGACAGGCTATCATGAAGGTATTCAGCTGTTTAAGCCAGTTGTAAATTTCTGAAAGGTAACGCATAAATGCAGCATCCACATACAACACAAATGTCAGTAATTTCTTGAAAATAAGTCAGGAGGGGTCATTGTTAGAAGTATTTCTGTAAGATTGTGTAGCAGCTGATGAAAGATTATTAGTCCCCGGTAGCTCCATCACTTGTGCTTTGTGCAAACCCTGAAGTTAAAGGTTATGAGCGCTGTGGTGCTGTACAGGTACACCGTGAACAGTCTTTCACTCAGAATGATTCTCGTTTGTTAAATTTGGAAATGTACTTTCTCCTGGCCTTAATTTTCATGTAGTTCTTCATATTCTAAATGGCAGCTGAAGGCAAGCAGAAATAGTGAGTAATTGATTTAACAACCTAAGACAAGTACAGGGAAGTAGAAAAGTTTGTCTCAGTGCTTGATGTGACCTGAGAGAGCTTCTTTAGACTTTTTTTTCTAAACGGTACCTCAGCACCTTGGGCCAGCAAAGTGGCCTTTAAGCCTGAATGAGCACGACTTTTTTTTTCCTCAGTGGAAAGCTCCAGTATTTCATCTTTTCAAACTGTTTTACAGTACTCAGAGCAGAATTATATTGACAAGGTTAGAATTCATCTCCTAGAGGAGAATACTGTGCTCCTCCTGTTAAGTGCTAATATAACATTTATGTGTTGGTACCTTAATAACAGCCCCGGCCAGCCTAATGAAAGTACTGAAAGCAAACAGTAGTCAGTGAGATTTTATTATGACTGAAGTGACTGCAATTTGAGACAAATTATCCCTATTTTTGTTCCCATATCAAAAACAGAAATGCTAAAGCAATTGCTACATGTTTGGTATAGAATTAGACTCCACTATCGTTAATATAGAAGTAAGTGCATTTTTCATGTAAACAGCTCATGAGGGTCAAGCGTCAGAGATATTCTGTGCAAAATGCTTGTCAATAACTTTGTGAGTGAATTTTGAAATAAAGTGCCTGTAACCTGTCATTATTTCTTCCTCTCAAAGTTGAGAGCGAGTGGATGAAAATTAAGCCTGTGAATTGAAGGTACTGTGAGTTATATGGCCTTATCGACTTCAGGCAAAATGACAGCTTTGCCTTGTTATTATTTTTCCTTTCAGAGGTCAAGCAATGGACAATATTACCAGTATATACTGCAGTGTAAGCAAATTGGTATTTAAAAAAGTCATTATCTGTGTACACAAAGAAGATGGTGTAAGTCACTAATATTAAAAATGCTTAATATATTGTCTGTCCATAAAAATGGAGGGAAAAGTAGGAAAAAAAATACCAGAGATAGATAGATAGATAGACAGACAGATAGATAGATAGATAGATATAAATAGATATAAAAGTAAGAAAAAAATTACCAATATTCTGGCCACACGCTGGCCAGAGTAACCATTTCAACTGTTCAACTATTTGAACAGTTGTTCAAAAGAGAGTGTGTTCAGTGAGCCGATAAGTTAATGTAAAATCATACTTTTTGAGAGTATCTATATCATAAAATGGGGTTGCTTTCCATTAATAGACTTGCTGTATACATAATAGGAGTATAAGTATATGCATTTATGTATAAGGTAGCAGCAGTCTAAAATCAGTGTACTGGTTTTGGCTGGGATGGAGTTAACTTTCTTCATAGCAACCTGTATGGTGCTATGGTTTGGATTTGTGACCAAAACAGTGTTGATAATGCACCAGTGTTTTAGCTATTGCTGAGCAGCGCTTACACAGCATCAGGGCCTTCTCTGTTTGTCACACCACCCCACCAGTGAGTAGCCAGGGGGTGCACAAGAAGCTGGGAGGGGACACAGCTGGGACAGCTGACCCCAACTGACCAAAGGGATATTCCATACCTTGTAACATCATATCCAGCCATAAAAACTAAGGGGAGGGGTCTGTGGGAGGAGAGCTGTTGCTCACAGCCCAGCTGGGTACCAGTCTGCTGGTGGGGAAGTGTTGACTAATAGCCTTTGCATCGCTGGTTTTGTTTTTATCCTTTCTTCTTCTTTTTTTTTTCCTTCACTTATTAAGCCATCTTTATCTTGATCCATGAGTTTTCTCAGCTGTGCTATTGGGGAGGGAAGGAGTAAGCTTACTCCAACATTAAAAATAAATCTTACGTGCTTTACTAACCCATTTCTGTAGTTTTGGTAGTTCCTCTGATTTATATTCTTCAAAGACCATTGGAACAGACAGAAGTTACTGTATGCAAAAATACTTTTTTTAATTGCAAAATGAGTGAAAAATACATTATGACCAGCATTTTTTGAAATGGTACAGGCATCGTAGTAGTTCAAGATTGCAAAAATGAGCAGATATTAACTGTCAGACAAATCTGTAATTGCTCAAGATGACTTCTCAATAAGAGGGAAAGTTTAAGGGAAAAACAGTCTCCATGAAATAACTGTACTGCACATACTTTTTGAATGTATCAGCTGAATCTGAGCAACATTAATTTCTATCAGCTCTGTAATACGCACTATATTTTCTTTATCTTTTAGGTTGAAGATTCAGAGATGTATCATGATGTAACTGCAGTTTGTGGGTTGCTTGCTGTGGCTGTAATATCTCACCTACCCAGAGATGCTGCCATTGAATGGCATGTTGTTGCAGTAGTCGATGATCCACTCCAAAGAAAACATTTTGTGATGAGGATGTTGTCGGAGGGCTTCCAAATTGAGTGTGAATCTGTGGAGTCGAGTTCTGCATCTTGCGCATCAATCTCTGTACGTCTGAGCTTGATTTCACCATCCACTTCTCACCTTGATTTAGATAGACCTCTTCATGACTTGGTTGCTATGTTTAGACAAGCTGTTGAGAAACTTTCAGAAGACTGCAGTGCAAGTCCTTTGTCTTTTAGAGCTTTCTTCAAGGAGGATGTCTTTGATGCTGAAGCACTACAAACAGGTAAGACTTACAATGACAAAAACCAGGTGTTAAGCATAAGGCAATTTTTGTTTACTTCTGCATAAGGTTTCATTGGAAGAAGACATTTTGGAAATCCCTTTCAAGGATAGGTGGCCAAGGAGGTCAATAGCATTCTGGCTTGTGTCAGAAATAGTGTGGTGAGTAGGACTAGGGAAATGATTGTCCTCCTGTTCTCAGCACTGGTGAGGCTGCACCTCAAATACTGTGTTCAATTTGGGGCCCCTCACTACAGGAGCGTGTCCAGAGAAGGGCAACGAAGCTGGTGAGGCATCTGGAGAACAAGCCTTATGAAGAGCAGCTGAGGGATCTGGGGTTGTTTAGTCTGGAGGAAAGGAGGCTGAGGGGAGACGTTATCGCTCTCCACAACTACCTGAAAGGAGGGTGTAGTGAGGTGGGAGTCGGTCTGGTCTCTTCTACCAAGTAACAAGCGATAGGACAAGAGGAAACAGCCTCAAGTTGCGCCAGGGCAAGTTTAGTTTGGATATTAGGAAAAATTTTTACACTGAAAGGGTTAATAAGCATTGCAACAGGCTGCCCAGGGACGTGGTTGAATTGCCATCCCTGGAGGTATTTAAGACGGGAAGATGTGGTGCTTAGGGACATTGGTGGTGGTTTTGGCAGTGCTAGGTTAATGATTGTTCTTGGTGATCTTAAAGGTATTTTCCAGCCTAAATGGTTCTATAGTTCTATGATTAAGATACATTTGTTATTTTACTGGTTACCAGGCACGCTTCTCATGTAGAAAGGTTCTATTCTTGGGTGCTTTGAAGTCCAAACTGGTTAAAGCCCTGGATTACTTGTTCTGATCTCACAGCTGACTGGACTTTGAGTAGGAGGCTGGATTAGATGATCTCACTCCAGTCTGAGTTATTCTGTGAGTCCGTGAAAGAGAAGTTGCTGAGAAGTCCAGCCACCTCATGGTCGAACATAGGGAGAATGAATCTTTTGCATAGAAGTCCATTTGGTAGCCTATTTTTGTCATGATCTAGAACTATGTTCAAATAACCAAATTCTGTGTGCTAACAGGCACTCTTTTGAGAGTAAATAATGAAATATTGATGCTTTAAAGCAAGGAAATGATGTTGTATCCTCTAGATTAGAGGGTGTCTGGTTTTGAACATGGGCTGTTTTCTTACTAACTTATTTAAATAGAACTTGCTAACCAAACAAATCCACTGGTTTTCCCCAATGTTTATTTTTTCAAAATCTCATTCCCTGACCAAGAAAAGAGAATACAGAACAATAAGTATAATGTTGCAAGTATAATCTGTTTCTTACGTTGTACATCTGTATTTTGGGCTATGCTCAATTTGGGACAACTAACGTTATGCAAGAGCACAAAAGCTTATTTTATCTGTCAGTTCTACAAAACTGGTAGACCATACTTTTATTGAAATCAGTAAGAGCTTTGTTATCAATTTGAGAAGGAACAAAATCAGATCCTAAGTCTATATTTATCTCAAACGTGCATGCACTTTAAAAATCCTCACAGACCACAACTGATCCATATTAATTAGCTGACATAAATGTTAGCCCTCAAATATTCTGCTGTCCTATTTTTTTTTTCTTAACCTGCAGCAGTTTTTGAAGAAAATTCAACTTGACATTGTTTAATAGATTTAAAGTACAGGAATTGAAAGCTATAAAAATGTGGCATAGAATAAGCATATTTAATCCAGGAAGCAAGGAATGAACATATAGTCTGACAGAATGTTGTTGTTTTTACTACATCTTGTTTAAGAGCTAAAAGGAAACCTGATAAAACATGTTTCTGGCATGGGATTAACATTACCATTTTGCCTGCTTTCTTTCTAATATTTCTCAGGCCACAAAATAATTACTTTCAAATAAATTTGCTTTATTAAATATATTGATCAATATAATGAATTAATTGTGAGCATAAAAAATTGATTCAGTTCCATTCATGTTATACTACCAATGGCATAGACAAAGGAAGATTTGTTGTGGTTGTCACACATTTGTTCTAGTTGTGTTCAGATCTCTGCACTGTCATAATAATTCCTGTCATTATAGCAATTTTATCATTATCCCCACTGGTAGGAGATACATTCTTGCAAATCTGTAGAATATATAGACTATATTAAATTTACAAGTAGCACTAATTCATTGATGAAGATTTTAAAAATAACTTTTTTCTACTTAGGAAAAATTCCCAGAAAGTTCATGTAATGGGAAGAAGAAATATGCTATACATTTGAAAATAATTTCTCAAATTAAAATAGTTGTAACTGAAGTATATCTTACTGATAGTTTCCATCTTATACAGGACTATTACATTTATACTGTTTCTGATTCAAAATCAGAAGACTAATTTTAATATATTGTTCAACTACAGGGACATATTTAAGTGTTCTGTTAATATGTGTCCTCGGAGACCTGAGATGCAGATAGCGTCCGGTGAAGCCTCCCCAGCTTTCCAAAGGATGCAGCGTATCACTGAACTATGTCCTTGACTGCCTTTTCTACTATTATTATAATTATACTTCTCATAATTTAAAATGTACTCACATATATATATATTAAGTCTCAGCTTAAAAGCACTGTATAAGGTCTCCAAGATGTTTACATTCATTTCAGCATCCCCTAGACAGTGGCCATGAGCAACATGACATAGTCTATGTTTTATCTTCTGTTTTCATTGGCAGTCTTTAGTTTTGACTGGCAGAACTACTGCAAATGTGTGTGTCCTTTCGTGTGCTTCACAGATGTCATGTACCAGAGCTAATATCACGTCTTTCTTTTGAATCTCGTAGCATATAAATAGCCCTGCCTATAACACTAGCCCAAGGTGTTAGAGATTGTCAAGTTCTGATGACCACAGCTTCTTCCACTTTCTCATAGCGTATTCCTGTTTTCCTCTTGAGCCTTAGGTGGTCCTCATTTTTCATCTACAACAACCCATTAACTTGCCAGGCTTCTTCCCAAATCTGGATTCGGGACCAAGGGAGAAAAGAAGGCATGTTTGACATTACCCAGAAGTTAAATTCATTACCTGAACAGAATTCAAAACATACCTATAATATATTTCAGCAAGTTCAGATATGCTTGTTCTGCTTATAGAATGCATGAATCTTAATGTGGCAAGTCACAAGAGGAATCACACTGGCTTCTAAAATAGCACTGCTTTGTGTCTTGTCAGCTCTGAGCATGGCCAAAACTTGCTCATACCTGTCTCTGCAGACTTGCCCTAAGATATTTTGAGTATTTGGGTGTCTCTGTGGTGATTGCTACTGCCTCCAGAGGTTACTTCCTGTTGCAGGGTATGTCCGGGTGAGTATCGGAATTTGCTTACACTGCTGATCAGATAGTTGGTAAAACTGCCTTCAAACCCAGACTGGCATTTTCCTAGGACCGATCTTGAAAATCTGCAGGCCGAATACACGGACTTTAAAAAATAGTCTCTCCTTGATGTGGCTGCCAGAACACAAACGATGTTGAGAGAACAGCTTTTCAGTTGCCATTTATAAATTCCGCTCAGGTAGCGCTGGTTGCTGTCCATCGGTATGATGATCCGTTAGTGACATATTTGATCTCCAACATGTGTGAGACACAGTTGATCCCGTACTGCTACGTTATTATCTTTCCCCAGCAGACAATGCATCTGATGGTAGCTGAAGACTCTTCAGCTACCATCAGATGCATTGTCTGCTGGGGAAAGATAATATTAATACCATAGCAGGGGATGCTCGCCACTGCTATTTAAATATTTTTTCATGTGAAACACATCAGAGAGATGTATCTATAATGGAAAAGGCAGAAATTATCACGTCTCAGAAATCAAGAGAGATAGTTGAAGAGATAACTGTTCCAGTCTTAGTGGATTTCAGATGAACTTCCATCACCTCATAAGATTAGCAAATAGTCTTCAATAATTCTTGTAAGATCTTGAATTGCAATGCATTGTTTTCTCTATGAAAAGCATGGAAAAGAATAAAGGTACTTTTTTCTGATTAGAACTTAAAATTGCGGGAGTGGAGGAAGGAAATACTGCCACAGATCTTCTCAAATGAGTCTCTGATTAGATGAGTGCTTTTTTGATGCAAAGAAATCGTCATTTATTTAAAACTGTCCAAATAAATTAGCGGGATTTGTTTGTACCTGGCACAGTAAGATGAGAACCAGGACTATGTATGCTCTGCATATTGTAACAGGTTATTGGAAATTATTATAGCCGGTGTTACTGATGTCAAAAGAAGCTAAAGGTTTGTAATGCAAATTTGAGACAGATAGGTTTCTGTCATCCTAAGACCAGATGTAAAGTTTTATTGAACAAAGTGTAGTACTGATGGTGAACTTCTCAGAGGCAATCCCTCATAACACACCAGAGCATTATGGGCACCGTGCTGAGACCACAGAACGTGTTAGAAGCAGGAGGATTAGATTAAGCTGACATATATACTTAGTAAGATGCTGTTAAGACTTTAGAAGTCTTTAAAATAAATTTGACTATTTCTTTTTCTCATTTAAATATGCATTAATATAAACGTGTCAGGACAATTTGCTATACCATCTAGTTGACTAGATTATACTTCAGTATAGGAAAGATGAATGTTCATAAGTCATCCCATTATGATTGCACAAGCCTTGTTCACAGGATGTATGCAAAATATTTTTGAATATTTATTAGAGAGTAGAAAAGGTCTTGCATTCACCAGAACATCATATTACATAATCCCTTTTTAATGCTATAGAAAAAATGAAGAGGGAATATAAAAAGGCAAAAGAGAACAGGAATAGAAAGACAGTCTGGTAGCAGCATTAAAATGAATATATAATTAGTTTTAAATGTGGCTCTACTCTGTAAATGCTTAGGACTAAAAAGCTCTTAGTACTTATGTGTTTATCAAGTTTCAATGATACCATAGTTTAAAAAAAAAAAAAATCTAATGTGGGTCAACTATAGTTCAACTGGGCTGTAGAAAATCTTGCTTGAAATGGAACTGTTTCTTCTGTTGCAAGAGAAGCCCTGGTGATTAGGCACTCAGTTAGAGTCCTTGCACTGAAAAACCTTGTGACATGTACAACCTACTGCTTTTAAACTAAAGATTTTCCATCTGATAAGATTTAAATTAAAATCTAAACTTTATTAAAATACGGCATTATCAACACATTTTCCAGATGTTTTCCAAAACACACAGTTTCCAGTACTGGTAGATATACATCACGTAGTGTAAATCTGTGAGAAGTGGAAGACCAAGTGAAAGATACCAAGATGCATTTTCTTAATAACACATGTCCATGTGCATTAGAGTTTAATATTCTTTAACTAATGCACTTTAAATTGACACTGGGAATTTATTTCAACTCAGCTTTCTTGATGGATATGCCCTTATGCACTGGGAAACAATTTCCCGTGGGGACAGCTGGAATCTCAACCTCCAAACGTTAGTACGCAGGCCTACACGTTCTCATGTGAAGCATCGGTATTTCCTCAGCAGTGGTGGAGAACCACTCATGTGAGTAGAAACTAAACAGTCATTAAGAACCGTTTACTGAGTATCAATGAAGCAGGTACATAAGTGCTGATGATTTTGAAGTGTTGGTCCTTTTGAAATCAAGCTTTGCAATCACTAATGAAGAAGTTGTTCGAACTAACACATATAATTTGGTCAAACAAAACGATTTCTTAAATATCATGATGCTGCCTGAAATAGGCTGTAAAAATTGAACTTGATTTTCTACCAAATTCTGTTAGTTTAGGCTAAATGGAAAATGTGAGAAGAGTTGCCAACCTGAAAGAAGAGGAAAATTTCACTTGAAATTTCTTGGGTTTCCTGTTAAGAAAACAAAGAATTTGCCAAGTAAAGTAGTTCAAGCAGCAGACATACACTGCTGCTGCTCAAAAAAAAAAAAAAAATAATAAATGATTAAATTAGTACTTTAGGCTAAATGGAAAATGTGAGAAGAGTTGCCAACCTGAAAGAAGAGGAAAATTTCACTTG
>KZ505637.1:1415701-1502819 GCA_002844005.1 Limosa lapponica baueri
ATGTTATCACTGCTGCTGCTCAAAAAAAAAAAAAAAAGCAAAAAAATGTAAATAATAAATGATTAAATTAGTACTTGGGGAAATTAATCAGATTATAATATACATAAGCAATTAGGAAATACTGATGTGACTCATGAGTGTGTTTGAAATGACATTTTAAAAGGGTAAAAGTAGCTAAATTTGGTCTTGAGCCACAGAGGTGACTTTGCAATCTTGCTATTGCTATCCAAACTATCCAGTCAAGATCTGATATATTAAATTATTGTTAACATGCTGAAATGTTAAACTTTTTATATAAATTTTCAAGGTTGTGTTGTTGTTGTATCTACTGCAAGTCACTGTGTATATATTTTTAGCAGAACATCTCACATAAAATTATGGGGAAAGTATGTTTTTGTTTGCTATCGAAGACATTGAGAAATTGTTTCAATAGTAGTGTTGTCTCTTGACTGAATTTGCATAGGAAAGTGTTTTATGCTTTTGAGGCAGTTTAAAAAATATTAGATCCTACTTAAGGGCACTGGCCTTCTGTCCTTTAGGATGAGAAATTTATTTTTTTAAGAGCACAGATACTAGATTGAGAAAAATTTAACCACTCGGTGCCAAGGCCAGGGAGCAAAGTTAGAACTCGTCCTTATTCAAAGTGGACAGCATGTGACATCTAAAGGTTATGTATTGTACAGTCCTACATAAAAATCTTGGCTAAAGCTTTAAATGGAAATAAATTCTTTAATTGCTTGACCCAAGGCTGATCTAGAACATCCACATTTTACCCTTGATGCAGAACACTGGCAATATATTGGTAAGGTTGTTTTAAAGCTACTGTGTACAACTTCGTAATTCTTTCAGAATTCCTGCCACTAAAATCTAAGATACATTTATAGGTTACTCTCTCCCTCCTATCATGTTTTTGCATTATGTTGAAGTGATCCTAAGTTCCTCACCAAATGAATTACTGTATGAACTTTTTAATTTTCCTGGTGAAGATTTACATATAAGTGACATGTAGGGCAGAGTGGACCTGTCAGAAAACAGATTTTTTACAGAGAAAGTCATAGATCATAAAGAAGAATTTCCTAAGTTTGCTAACATGTCAAAAAATTATTTTCTTTCCTCACATAATCTGTTTGGAAGATTCCAGACATATTTTATGGTGATCCAGGCAGTGGCTTTGCTGCTTGGTGCTAGTTAGTAAACTATCTCAATAAACACTGGAATTTGTTACAAGCAGTAGGCTATAAGGTGGAAATATCAAGAGAACAGATGTAAAGAAACTTATGAAATGAGGACCCAGCCTATTCTGTAATGAGTCACAAGAGGTAATTTTGATAATTAGCTTTACAAGGAGTCTGAACAATTAATACTCTTCTGGAAAACTGGTGTCTTCTGAACAGGTGTATGTATACATGGTTGTACGGGGTCTAGCCACATATGCATAAGTGTCTGTGTGTGTGCATAGAATGCATGAAGTACAAATGTCCTACTGCAATGTCAAAATTAATTTTGAGAAACTTTGTTTAGGGCTTTGTTGACAGAGAACAACTACAAAAGCATCTTATAACAATGACACCAGGCATGCAATCATTGCCAGATTTGGATCATCTGGTGTTTAACATGTGAGGCATATATGATCTGTCTGTCCATCTAGAGACCATTTGTGACAAACTCAGTTTCTAAGGACACATTACGGATTACGGTTTACAATTACATAGGAAACTTTTATCTGAGACTGTTTCAACATGCCAGCATTTTGGCACCAATTCTGCAATTCTAAATCAATAAACATTGAAAGAACTTAGATTTCTAGAGACCTCTGGATCATTTCTACAGATTCCTCCCTATATTACATTTTATTTATGTGAAGAAAAAAACTATGGTGGTGTTTAAACCAGTGACATTAAATCTGACTTAGGAAGTCCACTGATCTTAAAATAATTGTAGGCTGAAAGTGAACTGGGCGTAATATCATACCCGCTTCCCTTGTTATTAGTCATTCTAGATATTTATGTAGGATCATTGCTTGAAACAGAACACTGCACTAGATGGACCTTTGGCATGACTAGCTTGTCTTTTGTATTTCCTCTTCTTTAGTACCAAAATGCTTGCCATTTGCTCTTCGTCTAGCACACGTAAGAAATAGTTCGATGAAAGAAAAGAGTGAATTTTGCAAGCAAGACCTGTGTACAGAGTTACGTTTCCAACCAATAACAATATAAGTAACAGTAGGAGGAAGATCAATGAGTAGTGGATAGCTTTGTTCCTGGGAAGGTTCCTGGGTTGATTCAATGTGTCTGCTGTCCCACAGAATGGATGATCCACAGGAGGGTTGAATGACTGTTGGCTGGCTGACTGTTGTCAGTCAGTCTGTGACATAACCTCTACACTAAGAAGTACCAGTTCAATCTTCTCTGATTCTTTTAACCCCCTTTTAGAGTAATGCTGATTGACAGCAGAAGCTGTACTTCAGTATTTTTCATCTAGAGAAATCAAGGATTTTTAGCACTGCTAATATCAATAGCCTGGAAAATGGGTATTATATCTACCAACTGTCAGACTATTAAGTTTGACAATAAACCTAAATAAGCTATGACTGCAGACTTCCTTTCTTCTTTTACTGTTAAGTGACAATTCACATGTGAAGTTAAATATTTGAGACTGGAAATTTTCCTGACCTGGCAATATGTGTGAGAAGCTGACAAATCTTTATTCCCATGAAGTTTTTTTCTCCTCCACTTTTGGAGGAGAAAAGCTTTTGGATACATCACCAGATCCTTATCCCACCTTTCGCAGGCTCGGGCTATTCTGCTGAGTTCACTCTCCAGAAACTGTCCTCACAACTGCAGTTCTGTTACTGAAATCTCCCCATTACTTGGTCTGTATGCTCAGAGCAGTAATGGGCATCACTCTTGGATAGAAAGAGGGAAAGGTCAGGTGTCAGAACTAGCACTGACTAATAGCCGAAATCAGCAATAAATCTTACCTCAAAGCCTTCCATTTCCTCTCCAGTTTCCCCACCAAGGAAAACTGAAAAGGAAAGTTTGTTTTGTTGTTTTTTCCATCTGCACTGTAACTTCTAATCCAAGAAAATAGCTGTAACTAACCATCAAAAGAAATTATTTTGCCATTGACACTTGCCAATGGCACTTGACATTTGCCATTGACTTCATGCAATTTGACTTTGCATAATATATGCAGTGGTGCTCCCAGTACTCTATTTCTTCTTAAATTTCTGATAAACTTAGGTTTAAAATAATATAAAGTTATTAGGTGTAACTGGGAAATCTCCAATCCTTAGAAAATCAAGCAATGAAAAATTTGTACTTTTTTCCTTCCTTTTGGCTTTGCTCAGCTTTTACTAGTAATGCATCATTTCTGCTGGGTTAAAATCCAATTAATAACTCTGATTCCTTGCAACTGAAAGCGCATTTATAACATAGTCCCTTTAGGCACTTCTTTTCTACTCGCACTGTTAAGTCTACAGTATCAACATTGGATAATTGAAGAACAGGTAAATTTTTTCCAGTGTAACAGATTATAACATTCCTTCTCTTTCTACCTTATTTCTGAATGGCAAGAGTGTAGCCAGCAGGTTGAGAGAGGCGGGCTGACACACCTGGAATACTAGGATAGGATAATAAGAGAAAGAGATCACCAAATTGGAGAAAGTCCAGAGAAGAGCCACTAAAATAAAAGATCAGGTGAGTGGCATGTAGAACATATGAGAAAAGACTGAAGTAAGTGGCTTTGTTGCACCTAGGGAAGAGAAGGCAATGGAGGAGCCAAATGGCAGTCTTCCCTTACTTTACTAGGCATTGCAGAGAAGGAGACAGGATTTTTTCAGAGCTGGACAGAGAAGGACAAGGAGCAACAGTCACAAGGTGCAGCAGGAGAGATTCCAGTTGGACACGAGGAATGAATTTTTCTCCACAAGAATGGCTGGAGGCTGCCTAAAGGCTGTGGAACCTCCACCTTGGAGGTCGTCAAAGGCCCTGACTGCACAAGGCCCTCAGCAAACTGGTCTAAAGTTACCCCTGCTTTGAGCAGAGCAGAGTTGCAGTATAAGATTTCCAGAGAACCTTACCAAGCAAAATTATTCTATGATTCGCCAAATTATTCTATGATTCCATATTACTATTAAATTACAATGAATTGGCTGAAAAGAGTGGCATTTAACTGCAGATTCTGAAAAAAACCCTTCAGTTTCTTTCTGTCATTAATACTCCACACTTACAAAAGCTGACTGCCACTCCTTACTTGAATAATAATTACTAAAACCAACAAGCAAGTTTTTTCTATTGGAGTATATCTTTGAAAGAGAAATGTTTCTTTAGAAGTGTCTGGATTCTTTGTTCTTTTTTCTTTTAATTCATTTCTCTGTAGTATGCACATTTGTCCTTTTTTCTTTCCATCTCTTTATCTCAACGGAACTCATACAAGCTCAGAATTAGAATTATCATTGGGCTGCGATATCTCTGCAGTATTTCTTATGACAATGTAAAGTCAATGCGTTTCCAGAGCCTAATTCATTTGATAATGATTGAGACATCTGCGGATGAAGAATCCTGTTATGAAGTTAAATAATTTATGTTATCAGTAATGTCATGTCTGCAACTGGAAAACCCTTTGTTTTCCTCCTTTAAACACATTGGTAATGGTTATACCATTTGATATGGGGGCTAAATGCTAATTTCACCAGGATTGGAAAATAATTTAAAAATAATAATTTGCAAGCTATAATATTTACCACTTTTAAACCTTTAGAGAACTTCAAAACTTTGTTCAAAACTTGCTCATCGGGAGATAAAGGCTTTATGAACATTGAAAATCAAAATTAATTATTTTCACCTAATAGTAGTATTGCTGGAAGAAAAAAAAAAAGAGTATGTTGAAGAGTGTGGTTTCTGATATTTACAGAGTACTGACTTGTCTTTAATCATCCTGCCAGGAATGTATGAGTCAATCTACCAGGTAATGGGGTAAAATTAGATGTACAAAAAAGAATAGTATATCTCACCTTTTTACCCTCAACTATATCATATCCATATACTGATGCTATGGATGTAAATCCACTTGAGATACAGAAACAGCTTCCTGTTTGTGGCACAGAAGGATTAAGTGACTTGGTAACTTCACACAAGATGGCAAAACGATAGAGCTTGGTTTTCCTGAAGTTCTTAGCTGGAGTTAGAGATGCTCAGCAACTCTCAAAATGAGGTGCTGTTTAGAGGCAGCACAATCGTAAGAACAGGTAAGTGGAGCCTGAAGAAGATTAGTTCATTGAAATGCATGCCTTGTTCCAGAAAGGAGTCTGAGATCAAATCGATTTTGAGATTGCTCTTCTACTGGGCATAACTTCATCATTTTAGAATTGTCAAGGGATCTTGTCATTTACAGGCTTTTATGAAAGGCATAACTAATTGAAGCCAGCCTGAGGCATTTTCTACAATTACATACATGATGATAAATATATTCTAATTTAGCTGATTACTCTATTTTTTCTTTGCATTAACTACACAGAATGTGCTTTGAATTCTTTTGTTTTATATCACATAGCATAAGTTACCTGCTGTGATGTAATCAAGTATTTGGGTCACTCAAACTGTAACAGCAACAGGATTTCTATCTTTAGATTAGGCTTTTTAATTTTACTTTTCTTCTAAATTAATTTTTTTTCTCATGATTGTCTTTAGCTGTGATAGTATGCAAACCACTTAAACTTTTGATCCTTTGAAACTTTGGAAAGAGAAACCTCAGCTGTTTAAAAGTGCTTCCATTGAAAGTGTTGCTTGTCATTGTGGGCTTAATTTGTTTGAAAATACTTTTTGCAGGAGTTTTGCAAACTTTTAAAGCATATTAACATTTCATTTTGATAGGAAACATGCTGCATAATACTTTCTGGCTACAGAAATGAATGCCACAATGCTTATTCTGCAGTAAGTTTACCATATGATGCCACTTAAAAAAAAATGTTTTTGGCAAGTATTAATTAGAAGGAACATTTTGGTGTTTGGTGTTAGGCAGGAATTATTCTATACACATTGCTTACAATTTTCTCTTGTATTTTTTCATGGTTTTTTATGTTTCACTTTTCATGAATATACTACAGACAGGCTGAAAAGCATTTCAGAAGTTTCCATCGCTTAAAGCATACTCATTCAATGTCAATAATTATATTAAAAAGACTTTATCAGTTCCAAGGTGCATTGATGTCATACTAAAGTAGATCTGCTACTGGTGTATTTTGGTATGGATGGTTTAATTTTAGCTCTGAGCTGGCTAGGAGCCCTCAATTAATCATCTTAATCATTGTAACACACATTTCAAAAATACCTAGTCAGTGCTTCCCACTATGTCATTTAGGAGAAAAAAGCAAACAATATACTTTCTGCAAGAGAGTAAGACTTAAATATGCTTGTCCAAACATAGGAACACTTGTTTATTTTTCTGGCACACAAACAAAAGCTGTCCAAGGGTTGATGGAAGAGCACCACACCCCAGCCAGGAGGAGCTGTGGAATTAGAGGCAAGACCTTGGCCCATTTGAACCAGAATGATTCTAGTGAGAGACTGCAGTCTCTAGTTCATCCAAAGGATGGTGCCTGCTCTGATATATAACATGCCAAGATACATGAAACAAGCCTAAATTTCAGAAAATACTGAGAATCTGAGCTCTGAAAACCAAGGCTAGCTGAACATCATTAGCTACTGTGGTTTTGCTTTTTAGGTGAAATTAAATCCCAATCTGTTGAAATTAATGGAAATTATGTTATTAACATCACTGGGAAAGAACTTCAGCACAGTTGACCCAGTTCAAAGGCATAATTCAATCATTCATTTTCAATGGGGAGATGAAAATACAAGGCTTCATCTTAAAGTACTCCACTTGTTTGGTCTTTTCTGCTCTTCCGTTTTAGTCTCCTATTCTGTTTTTCGCCCTCTGTGTTTAGTTCCATTCATCCCTTGTTCTGGACCACATAAATATGTGTCAGGCTGAGTCATGGAAAACATGATACAAGAGTAAAACTTGAAGGCAGACACAGTGAGCCAACTGCAACAACACAAGATGTAAAAATCAAGAGGCAGCAGTCTAAAGTTTCTTGATCCAGAAAAAGGAGATGTGACTGACATAAACCAGAACATAGCAAGCAAGATTATAAAGCCAAAGCTTCTGTTTTAAAAATGTGTTCTTCTATGCTGAAAATATGATTGGTAGTAAGAAGTAGTAAGCAAAAACATGTGTACAGAAATTCACAGCTTGGATTCTATTGGGTGTTATTTATTAAATTTGGAGCCACTAATATGTTTCTTTGTCCTCGCTTCAGAAGGAAAATAGTGGCACAGAAACAAAAGAATCTTGATAGATCACACACAGTCCTCGCAGCAGCCTAAATGCAACACATCCATCCTGTCGGTTGTTGCCAATATTTTAAAAAGAACAGGTTTTGTATTGATAGGAGGAAGAGAGGTATTTGAAGACAGAACATTCATTTTTAGGCTTCTGATACTCTGAAGTACTTATGTGTCTCCTGTGAGTTGCTGGGTGCTGTTCCTTACCCTTGGAACCTGCATGGAAACAGCTGGACTCCATTTAAAGTCGGGGTAGAGCCAGCAGCCCGAGCAGCACAGCTTTGATACGGGAGAGAAGTTCAGCTTTGCTTTGGTATCATGATTCCTAAGCAAACTGGAACTTTCTTCTGAAGCAATATGCAAGTCAGTGATTAGGCCACAGTTTGCATGGTAAAGACTAAAGTTTGGGTTTAACTTGTTGAGGGTTTGCAAAAACAGTGTCACCTCTTATCATACACACGGTTGCTTAGTTGTTAATTTGTAATAATGGGCTGTTTTTCAAATACAGAAATGCCATTTCTTTATTTCTGTTTCTCAATGTCATTTGAAGTGCTCACTGTCATTGACTGAATATGCTCAGATTGTCGTCCCCTCCGTCACTGACCTTGTGCAGTTTGTCCATGACTTCAATACATGTTTGTGCCAGATGACCAGATTCCCTAGAAAACTCATGGCCTCCTAAGTATGTTATGCTTAAGCACCAAAAACTTTTCATGAGTTTAAATTATCTTTGATTTATTAATGTTTTTCAGATGGTTTTCTGTCTTTCTTCTCTTTATAAAAACAGTCCACCCAGAACTTGGTGTGTGTGTGCTCAGGGCTTTCCCCTGGAGAGAACAGCCTCCTGTCATATTGATTCCATGATATCATAATGCACATCTTAAAATTTGGCACAATAGGAGAGAGAAGGAGGGAAGCAACACAATACTTTTTTTCTGGGTTCTTGGTGACGCATCACCTTTTAGTTTGAAAATAGAACAGGAAGCAGCCTCTGTACATTCACTACATGGTATACAGATTTGACCTATAGCAGTGATAACAGCCTTTTACTCTTTATATAAAATCAACTGAGAAATAATACTATTATTTCTAGTTCCTATAGTAGACCTCATGTTATCAATTAAGAACAGCCCAATGGCGTGATTATAAATACTTATGTTTTAGTTACTGCAAAACACTCACAGATAATGTGGTTTGTAATGGAAATCCTGGTCATGTCTCTAGGATACAAAATAGCTATGAATTATTATTACGTATTTTTCAGAAAACCTTTCAGAATAAAAAATGAAATTGAACACTTAAGAAAGTATGTGGGAGCTGTAGGAAATAGCATGTTATCTTTTATTAGATTATACTGGCATCAACGGGGAAAAAGCTTTAAAAGAAAGGGCAAATATGACAGTAACATGTACAGCGTCATAAATTCGTTATGTATGTGTGCATCATGCAAATCGACCAGTTTGAAATTGTATTATTTATTTTTAAGATATATAAATTAATTTATGTAAGAAAACTGCACTAGCAGATGTGGCACCAGTTCAATGCGCATGCACATACCTCATCCACCCATATAAATGTGTATCTAGTTTTCTGAACTGAAGCTTATGTCTAAAATTATCCTACTAAAAGTGGCTCCATATAGACTATAAGGGAAACAATAAAAATCCTATAACAAATTTTTAACAGTCCTGCAGAATTAAGTCTCCAGTACCCAGAGGACTGTGATTGATACCTTAAATCAGAAGTGAAATTAAGTGAATGCTGACATTTAGGTAGCCAACAGGGTGCAGAGATAAAGTGTGCCAGTAAGAGTAGATGCTCAGGAGAAACTTGATTAGACAGTATCAATTTCTTCCTTTTAAAAACCTAAGATAATCTGCAGTGAATTCTTCACTTTCAATAATCCAGTTTTTCTAATACAGAGCTTCTCATCTACTTTAAGTTCATTATGATACTGCAATAAAATAACATTTACAAACTTAAAACGAACAGCTTTCAGATATGGCTATTACTAAAGCACTTTACTTGTTATTACCTGTAGAACTTTCATTTTTAATAACTATACCGGAAAAAATAAGTAAAATCTGGTATTTTAAAATATGCCAGAATTATTATATAATATTATATTTCCCTTTGTTATCATTTTGTGAGTCAGTTTGATTTATCCCAGCTTGGAATATTAGACTAGACATGAAGGGGAAGGAACATTCTTGCAGTTAAAAAAAGTATATATACATATTCATATATATATGTAGAGGTGCACACGAATCTCCTCTGGCTCCCCACTCTCTGCCAAGAAAATTTTCCTCTTGTCAGTCAATTGATTCTAATATAATCTTAGAACAGAGAAGACTTTTGAAGTTCAGAGCTCTTTTCCTTCATGCTGTTTTAACTATGGTTTATATGTAGCTAAATACAAGGCCTATTCAGCTTAAGCATTAAGCTTTTCTTGTTACTTTTGTTTTGTTGAAGTGCTTTACGTTTTCTGGGTTTTTCATGTATTCATTTTTTGGCTGAGCAGGCTGTTGACACTTCCTTTCTGAAGTTTTAAGAAATTTCAGATATTTTCTTCTAAGATTAGATTCAAGCTCATTTTAAATTTCTAGTATTATGAAGTCTACCTCAAAGATGTTACACTTCAGTTTTCATGCAAAACGTTATTTGCATCTGATTGCAGCTCTGCAAACTCATCTTGGCTTCTTAGCTTGTGGTGTCGAGCATTTGAAGTGTTCTGTCTCTTTGGAAAACAGGAACAGCACTGGCAATAGCTGTTCAGCGTTCTACAAACTCATTTTTTAATATACCAGAATTCTCTTTGGGAGAGACTGTTTCAAGTAATAGAAGACAAATTTTGGCCCTGTGCCGTTCATCTTCTACTTCACAGACTGTTTCTCTTCTATTATTCTGCCACCCATTGACTCCCAGGAAACTAACGGGAGATGCACAGTTTTCTTGCAAAGGCTAGATTATGTAAGAGTGAAACAACTCTGCTTAATTTTCATGTAATTGCAAGTTAAATTGCAAGACTGGAAATTGAGGGCAAGTACATTTTGCATCTGAAATGATCAGATTCAACTTCAGAGCTTTTGATACAGTTCTCATGGAACAGCCCTTTCCCAATTTGTTCACCTTTACTAAAAAACCAGACTTGTGGACACACTGTAATCCTTAGGCAATATTTTGTAAAACAACTGCTGGTGCTCCTGCAGCAACACTTGTTAGTTTTACTAGTAGTGTTCAATTTGCAAAGTGACAATTCCACGTTAGCTTATTTGATAAATGCTCTTTGACCAGATATGCATCTTTATCTCCTCCTAAAGGCTAAATATTTCTGCGTGTTTGGAATTAATTGCATTAGCTTCATTAATCTGTTTTGTGATCTTAAAGCTCCTGCGGGTGTTTTAATCTGGTGTTTGAGGTAACTTTCCTGATCAACCCCCAAGCTTCATCCTGTAGTTGTGAACTGGAGTTGACTAGTTCACTAGGTTGACTTAAAGCTGTTTGACTGTGATTGCTGTTGCTTGCCTTCTTCATGGGTCACAGATTTTATGTTAGATAAAACTCATAAAAAGTCAAGTAATGAACGGGAAAGAAATAGAATTTATCTAAAATTTGCTAAAACCTTTTATTGTCCCTAAAAGCGTAAGCATGACCTTCTGTTGAAGTGGTTAGAAGTTGTAGCCACAGGGAACCTTTCACACAGATTTCATTGCAAGATTGAAGCTAAAATGAAAGGCCAGATAGTTTACAGCCATTCTGCAGGCTGTGGACCAAAAAAGCTGTAACTACCAGAGTAAGTTCAAGCTGTTAGCGATTAAAGAAAGCCTGTCATCTTGCTCAGTGTTCTGGCCACGCAGAGCTTGTTGAAAATTCATGAAATGCAGCATTAGTGACATTTCCAGGGTAATATACAACCTACTGTAACAAAGAATTACCTAGAATTAGAGATTCTACTATTCTAACTTTTTCTTAATAAGCATGTTAATTGTATTATGGACTTCCAGTTTTATTCCTCAACTGTTTCTTGAGTATTCATGTGTTTACATACAGAATGTTTTAAATCGCTGCCACTATTACCAACTTAGTTTTTTGTTCTTACATATTTTCGTTAAGCAAAACAAGGTTCTAAAAGTCCCAGTTACGTTTTTCATCTTGTGCCTTCAGGGATATCACACTGGTGTGTTGTTAGAATTTAGTAAACTGTTTTAGTGATAAAAAATAATAAAAAAAAATATATACCTAGCTGTAGCACTTATGTTTTTATCTCAGGGACCTTAGAAAGGAGTTTAGTATCATCACCTGAATTTTACTGAGAAGGAACCTGGACACAAGAGAAGGAGGTAGTGACTTATTCAGGTTTTCTCAGTAAGCCTGTGACAGAAATTGAACCTTTGTCTCCTGAATTCTAGCCAAGTATTTTCTCCAGCCTACTCTCCTTCTGCACAGGAATGCAGTTTCCAAAATGCTAAAAGACGTAAATAGCAGACGATGTAAACAGATGTAAATGAACACACAGTTTATGAAATCCTGGCTCCACTTAATTTGGTCGGAAAACTCCCTTCAAATTTAATGGAGTCAGGATTTTCATCAGGTCAGAGCAGCTTTTAAAGAAAATAGTGCCATATTTACACGACTGCGTCTTTCAAATCTAATCTCATTACTTTTTTGCTATATACAGTTTGAGTTGCCATAGGTTCTCTAATTAAACTAATTTGCTGCAAGCTTATATTTCTTAACCAGACCTTAACATCTTACTTTGAATTCCTTTTGCTTTAATGAAAAAAACTATGTACTGACTGTTCTGAAACACACTAAGCTTGAATTTTACCATCATCATTGTGAAAAATCTGTTTTCTTGGCTTGGTTCCTTTGTATTGTCATTACATAGGTAGTATTTTATCTGTTGGTAGCAAATTTAACTGCTACTTACAGATACTGTTCAATGAAATATATTTTCATTTATGTTGTAGCCACAGAGTAGGATGAAGAAAGATGAAGAAAGAGGCTGTTGACATTTGTCCATAAGTGGGTTTTGGATTGAGATCATTCATGTTTGCTATTAAAAAATACTGATAGCTTTAAAGGTTAGCACAAATTAATTTTGCTCAGTAAGTAGTAAATTTACTAATAATTTGTGAATTAGTAATGAAAAGTTTAGACGAACAGCTAAGTTTGTAGTAGTGACTCTGGCTATTCACTATCTCTAGTCTGGTTTTGGTTCATTTTTTATGATTAAACTGAGCTTTTTCCTCCTTCAAATAATAGTCTGTGGCAGTGGGAAATGAGAATGCACTGAGACAAGGAAGCGAGTTGGTGGCAAAATGAGATAATTTGTAATCAACAAGAAGGAATTGGTCTCAAAATAACCAGTGTCTTTAAAAAGCCTGAGAAAGAAAGTACTTTTATTTTCCTTAATGTTTGTAAGGAAACTTGCAAACTGCTGTAAGCAGTGAAGTCCATATAGTGAATGTCACACCATCATAGTGTGGAATAGTCTCTTACACAATATATTGATACTGATTTACACAACGTCGCTCAGGAGGGCAAATGCTTTCTTGAAAAAAATATTTCTTGAGGATAATATTCCTCAATTCTCTTTTTCATCTACTCACCACCTTCAGAGAATTCTGGCTAGTACCAAATTTAATTAAAGTGGTTCCAAAATGAATATAGCTTATTCTTCCTTACAGGAGAGTCTACTCTGTTTGGAAAGAAATGGTGACCAGGATCTAAGTCAGGAAATGCTTATGAGAGATGAGAAATTCAATTGAACATTGCATAAAATTGACGAGAGAAGGTCAGAATAGGACAAATGCAATGTATAATGGCCACTTTTAAGTAGTGGTAGTTTCCTGAGAATTTGCCTTCTTTTTTGAAACTTCAGAAATCAAAGTATTAACGAACTGTGCCTGCACCAAATCACAGTATCCTTTCCAACATATCACCTCTAAAAATACACTGCAGTACTGTTAGAACAGTGAACTGAAAAGCAACTGATACAGAAATTAAACGCATGGACTTGTCCTGCAAAGGTGCAGTTATTATTGTTCTGACGTGTGGTGCCATGGACCACACAGGACGTGTATTTAATATTTTTTTTGACAACTTGGATTCAGTAGTTTGGTTTGTTTTCTAACAATGTGTTTGCTATGGAAAACTGAGCTAAAATACTATTGAGCAATAAAAGGTCTTGACTTACAAAATATGTGTAGAGCCATGCTCAAAGTGGTAGATACTGACCTGTCACATGGTAACTGGATCTTAAATATCATGTAAGTAAATGATTCTAAATATAAACAAAGGTATGTAGTCTACTCTTACTATGAGAGAATTAAGACTTGCTTATTAAAAAGGTTTTAGTGGCTGGGACAAAGACTAGAGACTAAAAATTAAGCATTTTTGAGAATACTATGGCTTTAGGGCAGACTTTTGAAACACTGCATATATAAGACTAATTTTGCAAGCAAAGCACCAGCAATGTATGCACATGACCTGTAGTCAAACCCATGGAATAGTACTGGTGAAGTGGAATTATATAGCCTGTGCTCTAAGAATTCCTAATAACAGTAGCATAACCAGTGAACATTATCAGGACTCAGTGATGTAATTGTATTGTATACACTTAAATCTTATTTCTTATTGTCCAAATTAATATTGAAGTTATACTTCCATTATCCTTCCCAGTACAGACGTGTCATAGTATAGTATAGACAAATGCCAAACTGCGTCTTTGTCTATGATAAGAGTATATTCTCAGATATTTTTTTCTTAACATAATAGGCTAAAGGTAGCAATGTGAAAAGAATGCCAGTCATTGGCATTAGGTGAGGATAACATATAAATTTTATAAGTACTTGAAGAAAAATTGAAAAGCTACTCAGTCTCAGAATGGTTCTTGCTAAAAACATTTAATTCTTATCATGTAGTAAGTCCAAATTATTGAGAAGGCACATAATTGTCAGCACTGAGGCATTTTTTTATGTCTGACACTATTCTATATGTATACAAGCAAGTGATAATTTCTTTTTTGATGCTCATAACAAATGAAGAGTTAATATTGCGTCTTTCTGCAAAATTATCATGGATTTTCTTTCATAGCAGTGATGCCTTTCCTTGAGTTATCTAGAGGCAGGATAGCTTTGCCTTGCTGTGCTCTGGCTGGCTGACTTTATCTAGAAGATATTTTCATGGATTCAAAAGGTGACAGAGAACTGTCAGGACTGAAACACCTGTTTTTAATTGATGGTTAAACGTGCTTAAGCCAAATCAGAAGGAAAAAAC
This sequence comes from Limosa lapponica baueri, assembly GCA_002844005.1. Classification (NCBI taxonomy): domain Eukaryota; kingdom Metazoa; phylum Chordata; class Aves; order Charadriiformes; family Scolopacidae; genus Limosa; species Limosa lapponica. The sequence continues at coordinate 1,430,329 of KZ505637.1, forward strand.
AAAGACTGCCGGCTGGGCCGTCCTCTTCCAATCTCTTCATATAGGTGGCTTTGTGAGGCTAATTTCTTTGTGTCCCACTAACCAATATAGTCTCTGTTTGTAGGTAATTACAGCTACATCTAGGAGTTGGTATAGTGCCAGAAAGCATTCCCAGTTGTCAGCATTCTCTATACTGTCCTGTGCACTTTTATGCAGTTTTCGGGAGGGTTTTGGGTTGGGCAGACTAGCAGATCACTTAGGCCAGACTCTCATTTGTATCAGGTGTATTTGTTTTCTTCAGTGCTTGTTGAAACCTTATCATGTGCTCTTGGGAACATGATGACATGACTTTATTGAAATTACTAGTTTTACCATTGACTTAAAATGGGTTCAGAATTATCTTCTTTAATCCAGTTCCAAATTTAAAATATTATAATGTTTGCCTAAAACAGATTAACAAGTTCACTATTAAAATCAGCACCACGGAATCACGTACCTATCGAGGACAGTAAGTGTGAAAGAAGAGAGCTCTCTAAACCTTGCACATCATAGTGATCCACCTACAAGTGTCCCCAGTGCAGAGATTCAGTAGTTTGCAATATGAATGGCTTTTCTTTAACGCTCGTCAATGACATCTCTGTAGGCTCCAAGCGTTAACTTCTGCAGTCGCGCTGCTACTACATGCAACTCTCTAAAACTCTTTAGCTGAACACCAGAATACAAGAACTGGCAACCTGTTCCACCAGAATCCTTTCTCTGCCTTCCAGCTACGATGCTTTATAAGGATTCTGTGCCAGTAATCCTATAGATGAAGGGAAATACATCACTGAATTAGCGCCTCTTACTTTCACAAAAGCAGATGAAGGTTTACTTTGTGACCCTTAGTTAATAATTACATTAGCTAGAACAGAACCAATACATTAGTCTTAGCTAAATTTGGTTCTTTAGGGCTAAAAGTATGTGCGTATAGCTTACCTAACAGTGTGTATATGATGTGCTTGCTGCATAAAAAATTACTTTCTATGGTGCATCCATTTGACTACCTCATCTACACACTGCCCTTCAAACGTCACCACTAAGACGACCACTGACATGCATATCCTTGGGCAGATTTAAATAGCTTCCTTTATTTTAATTAACCTGTCAAAGAAAGCTTCTTTGTTTTCAACACTTGAAATTAAGCTTGGCCTAAAGTCTAAATTTAGCCCTGCAGCCATGATAAACGTGAAGACCAATCACTTTTATAAGGGTTTTGAAATGCTCTCACAGTTGCAAAGATAAGAGAAAATGCAGACTACAAAGTAGCAGATCTAAGTGAGAAGCTTCCAGTTTGTATTGTTGCTTTTCTGATTATAACTGCTTCTAAGCAGCTAATCTATTTCCTTTTAAACTTCTTCCAAGCTAGAATCACTGAATGGCACACTTCTGTATTCTGCAGCTTTTTAAAATTAAACTCTTCTGAGCAATGGGAGTGAAAAGCAAAAGTTTACTAGAGAAAGAGATTGTAATATATCTCTAAATAATGTCTAAATCGTTCTGCTGGTACAAGTGTTACATTTTAGCTTTATTGTCTTTTATGAACATTGATTAAATTTCCACTTGAAGCTGGTGTTTTGAGACTGGAAAACCATTCCAGAAGAATTTGGAGTAGGAAGGATTTAGCTGATCACTTAATGTAATGGACTATGCAATGAAGTTGTCTGCAGTAATAACTCAATTGACCAGAGGTCTATTTAAATTCTGTGTTGCTATTATAAACAAGAGGGACGCAATTCACAGTGGCCTGGGCAGCTACGATAAGATCAATTTTGTCTAACTGCCTAAAAGAAGTTAACTGTTTTGTTTAACCTAATGACCTAAGTTCTTTCTGTTGGGTGACAGACACCTCCAAGGGACCCTTCATCCTATAGTGTATTTTACAATGGGATTAATAATCTTTTGGAAGAGGGCTGTTTTTCATTACATGTCTAGCTTTTAAACCGTCAAATTAGATGAGAATAATTCCATCCTGAATTTAAAACAAAATCGGTTCTTGGTGAAAACCAGTGGTTTTGATTTTGAATTTTCATATTTTGGAAATGATGTTTATAACACTTGTGACTAATATTAATGAATCACTGTAAATTCTTGTAAAGTAGTCCTCCTAGATGCAATCAAGACCGAATTAAAACAGTAACTGTGAATAGTGTGAATTATGCCATTCCTTTCAATGGGGGCATATAATTTTGGTAGATCTGTGCTGAAACCTCAAGCTGTGACTATAGACATCAGACCTACTAACTGTTCCACCTCTGATTCTTTTAGAGAAAATCTCAGCTACTAACTTTATTCTGCATCTCAAACAGCCTTAGCATTGTCTCTCTCATCTAGCTGCCACATCTCCCAGCCATTCTCTGCTTGGCAAAATTATATATGTATATATCTATATATATAACAAATACCCAGGTCCTGAAAATGTGGTGGTAGTATAAATTACATTAATTTTACGCTTCACTTTTTTGTAGTATATCTGATTACAGTCTTTATTTTGCAAGGTAAAATAATATATTTCATTAAGGACCTGCAGAATTCAAGGCTTAAAAAATATACTAGGTCTTGAGATAACATGCCTATACAATTGATTTGTAACTATTTAATTGGAAAAAAAGATCAGTCTAATCACTTTTAGTGCATGAGTTATACTGAGCCTGTAAACTCCTTATTATTCATACACAGAGGGATGTGTCCAATGATTAAGACCCCAAGGATTTGGTTGATAGAATAATCTGCATTTCTAAAGAAAAAATAAGCAGTAGGGTATTTAATTCTTTAAAAGAAAAGTTGTGATGCATGTCAAAGCATAACACTGACTCATAGCTTTAAAAACAATATCTGCATTTAGCTTGTCCATTGGCTGGTTCACTCGTATATCTGCAATGTACAGTCTTGATCTAATAATTGCTAATTATGCAGTTGTTTATCAGCTCATTTGAAACATCCTGAAATTCAGTCTAGCTCAGCAAATTGCTGTGCTTAAGGCATTTTTACGTTCTAGGAAATTATAATATCCCCAGAAGGCGAAGAATTAATAATAAAAATCCTCTTTTGTAAAAGATTATCATTGCAGAGCAAATGGAGCAGATCTTCTCTATCTTAGTGCATTTAATATTCTCATTTTTTTCTATGAAAGTTTGATGGAAAGACTATGTGGGGATCACTGTTTTATTAACTTGTTAAGAGACAAATTTACTGAACCAGTGCAGCATATTGATTTCAGTGTCTGCTACATGGAAAAGCAGCCATGGTAATGGATGACTTCTAGACATTTCCATATGGAAACTAGCTCATTCTTTAGACGTTTTGTGATCTTGATTTATCTGTTTAGGCTGGCATTAAGGAGTTAGTGATTAAAATTACAAGGATGCCTTCTTGTTTATTACTTACAAGTTTTTCCTGCCTTCCATATGATTTCTTTCTAATGTGCCCACCCTTATTGAATCCTTTGTAAAGGATTACAGAAGCAAATCCACAGTTTGTCCCATTCTACTGAAAACAATATTCTGGCCAGCAGATTTCAGGTTTGATAGGCAATAAACAGAAATTAGAACACTACATGCAGTACATTTTTGGTCACTTATCAAACATAATTCAGCTGATCAAGCATGCAACATCTCCGGACTGGGGGAGCTTAATATAGATCTTAAAATGGTCTAATATGGATGGCTTGATCTAGTTATATTTGTAGTTACAAATGTGCAAAGGTAAATATCATACCTAAGATGAGAGAGGCAGCTGTCAAAATAACTTGAGTTGCTATCCTCTAGGTACTCAGGCCCGTAAGCATACCTGTCTTCCAAGTTTCATTTTTTGCTTTATTTTTTTGGGGAAAAAAATCTTAATCTAGGAGCCCAATGCTGATTTTATTTCCATTATTCATTTTGGCATTGCGTGATTCAAGTATCAGATAAAAACCCAAACATCTCAGAGAGCATGCAGGCATCCGTAGTCCTTCACCCTATGAAGTGAGTGGGGAGGCAAGGGCTGAAATCATAACGACACAATTCAGAAACTAATCTGCACTCTTATCATATTTTTGGACAAATAGAAAAGTTGTTAAGTTTATTTCTCAGCTGGCTTTGTTGGTCTCTTAGGAGTTACAAGCCAATTTCTACTAAGAAAACTTAATCATCTAGGCAAAGAGCCTTTGTGTTAGCAACAGTAAGACTACACAGTTAAGTGATTTATTGTGTATTTCTTTGGGTAAGCCGTCAGAAATATATTCTGGAGCTTTTTATCAAGCCTGGCCTTAGAAACTGAAATGTTTTACCTCTGTAAGGTGTATGTGATGCCTTCTTTTCTATTAAAAGCCTCATCATAGAGGAAAAGGGTTTCTATGATGCATTTTGTGCAGAAATGGTTTACTGCACTAGGTGGTGAAGAATCTCTACCACAGCTAGTTGAAGTTTTTATCCTAAGTTTCAAAAATATGAATAATTTCTCCAGAAAAAGAAATAAATATAGCATTTCCAAGTCAGTAAAATTTACTTCTGACATAAATTTAGATCAATATTTATTATTTTTATGTATATTATCAGGAAAAGAGTTTTAGAAGTAGCAGACTTATATGTTCCTGTGGATATACAGTGACCTACTTTGTAGATGTGGACAGAACTGTGTCTGTGAAAGTATGTAAAGTGGGTCTGTAATGTAAAAGCGTTTAAAAAGAGTTTAAAAGAGTCTAATTGAGGGACGCACTGAAGCAGCATCTCTTACATAAGCTCTCAGATATACTAAGGCAGTAACAATTATTCATCAGGGAATCTGAAAGCACTTCACAAAAGCAGGAAAGTATTTTTCTGTTCTAAAAAATGGAAGTATGAAATTCAGAGATTGATTTTACAAAGCATCAAGAATTGCAGTTGCTCAGAAACATAAATATCAGGCACAAAGATCCTGCCTGAGACTTAAGGAGACACCTGTCTTTACAGCACTAAGAGCCCTTGCAAAATTAAACAAAGCACAGCTCTGTACGTGTTGTTGGAGCCAAAAGAAGTTGCCCACGGACTGTCAGCAACTCAGTGGCAGAGCTGGCAATGGCATTTCTGCCCCTTGGTTCTTCATGCTGGGTCCTCTCCCCTCGACCACCACCTCATCAATGGATTGACTGAAATGTGAAATTGTCGCTGTTTTTCCTGTATCAACATTAAAATAACAGGGAAGGAGAACTGCATACGAAGAGGTGGTTCATTTGAGGAGCAGTGACAAGATGTGCTGTAGGCAAGCGAGCCAGCAGTGCTTTATGACACGTTCAGAACTTGGAGACTGAATTACAGTTTTAGTAATCATCAGTTCCCCTTCTTCTCTGTCATTTCTTTGTTTAATATATTGCATGGAAGAGACTTACGGTGCAAGTTTTATAAGCTTGTAATAAAAATATAACAACTGTTGTATTAAATTATTTAAGTTGTAAACCATTGTAAAAAGCAGAAAAAGTTATATCGACATGGAGCCAGAAAAAATTATTATGATGGAGTATAAAATATATTGTGCTGATTACTACAGAATTTTTGCCCAGTTTAGCATATTGTAAATCTTTGGTTGGCCTTAAGAGTGAAACTGCAAGTAGATTTTTCTAAAGGATTATGGCAAGTGGTTTAAGAAAAATGAAGCTAAAATCAGATTTATAATTTAAAAACAAATCAGCAAAAATGTGACAGCAAACAAAAAAGTATCTAAAAGGTCAAAGGAGAGAAGAATAGTGGCAAAGCAAAGGATCAATGAATTTAAAACTTCCAGATTTCCCCTGAGAGAAAGCTAGAATTCTAGAGGAATAAATAACCAACTTCTATATTTTAAGCAAGTAGGTTATTATTTTATTCTTTTGTGCTATGCTTTACTAAAAAGAGATGTGCCGATAACTTTGCATCTGGCAGTATTGATGTTAGTAGCATTTGACAATGGTAGCTTTACCTAGCTTAGTTGCTAAAATTGCAAACGGAAACATTTGCGGGAGGACACAAATATATTTAGCATGAAGTTCTGACTATACATTATAAGATCCAGTTAGTTTTCCTTTCTTCTGCCTCTTTGCTCTTGGTAAGTCAAAAATGAAACTGATTACATGATGATTACATAATAATCATCATCATCATCAACATCATCATCCTTTAGCACCTTCATGTTTCACCTTTTTGTCTTACCAGAGTTTTTAGACCTTTAATGACCCTAAGTGTTCTTGTGGTAGGTCGTAGATGAGTTTTATTTGCCCTGCAAAGTGATTTGGCAAAAAATTCAGCTGGGCTGAGCATATTTTGTTGCCTTCCTTTCTACCAACATATGCTTTCTGTAAAAGAGCAAAAGAGGTGATGGCCTGATTCTAATGAATCTTCCTAGCAGTGGTGTAATTGCAAAACTACCTTGAAAGAGAAGCCTTTTTAAAAAACCCCACCTACTCATCCAGCCAATGTAGTGTAGAAAACACTGGTAAGGCCACTCCAGTGCTGATGTTCCAGGAGAAGGGTGGTTCTCTGTGAGCAGATGTTGATGGCCTGTCCCTCTCGCTACCGTGTTCTGCAAAGCGGCGGGTATGATATTCCCTGACAAGTTAAGGCCCATGGCATAAAGTATCAGTGTTGACCAAAGAGAGGGCTGTGTGGGCATCTTTGCTTTACTTTAAAACTGACATCTCTTCTCGAACAATTTATTTCCCTCTAGCAGTACTGCAACATTGTTAAAACCAGATCTCAGACCACACATCACATCTTTAAAACAGAAGGAGGCACGAGGATAAATCAAACGCACGTTTCGCTGTGCCTTATAGGTTGGCCTTCTGTTTGTGGGAAAGATAAAGGTCACCCTTCCATCACTCACACTTCATGTTTCTTAAAAGTGGTAAAAGCATCACATCCATTTTCCTTCTGAGCATTTTCAGTTTCGTTAATCCGGTATCTCTTTGAGCTAATGTAGTTTTTGGTGGAGATGTGGCTTAAGGCTCCAGAAGCAGAAATTCCTGTTGAAAGGGCCAGTGTTTAAGCAGAGGAACCATCAGTGCTGCTGACTGACCGGTCACCTGTGGGTGCTGGCCCACCCAGCTGGGTCTGGGCACTGGCCCACCCAGGGGAACCTGGAACCACTAAGCAACAGGGAGATCTGGGCAGCTTCTCCACTCACTGCCGGGCTATGCTGTGTGCTGTACCTGTCACCCACGTGGCTATAAATCACAAAATATACAGGAGTTACAGAAGGCAGTGCAATTTGTATCATTCCAAAAGGCCTTCCCCAAAGGTTTTTTAAGAACAGATGTTTAGACCCATGTAGTTTGGTGATGAAACATTCTTCTTTTTTTTTTTTGTACACTTGTGTAACAATTTAACTTTGTTGCAGCCTTTTGTCCTACACTGTGGTATAAAATATATAGTAATGTTCATTAAGCAACCATAAGACAGTCGGGTGTATAGCCCCTTGACAGATGTGACAGACTATTTTGGCATAAAGAGCACACGCACTTTCCAAATCACCTGTAAAGCAGCCCAGCTGCTGATGGGGGTGGAAGAATGGCAGAGGCAGTGAAGCTGTTTGACAACAGAGCAGGTGGAACACGGGCAGCAGTGCTTTTCTGGGACTGTGATTTTAACTTCCAGTGATACAAATGCAGGGTGAGCAAAAGGATGATTCCGTCCTTGGCCCACTGTGGTGTGCTGTCGAGAGGAAAAAGAGGTGGGTCAGAATTTGGGGTCAGTTGTTGGCTTTTCCACAAATTACCTTAACAAATCATGTAATTTTGGCACAGTTTTCTACGACTCAGTTTCCTACCTGTGCTACTTTCCTTTTTCAGCTACAGCTTTTTCCTTTTTCCTCTTTCAGGCTACAGCCTTTTTCAGTATTTTTTCGTGTTGATGGTAAACTCTTTGTGGTAGACCTTGTCTGTTATTTAGTGTTTACTCAGTGCCTGATAAAATGACACGTAAGTCTTGCTGAAGGCTTTTATAAATTATGCTGTTAATAACTTCAAGTTAGAGAAAAAATGACTTGCAGCTCACATCACTGCGTGGCCAAGTTTCAGACCCTTTTTCTTTCATTTTGCTGTCGGTTGACACAGTTGAATGACTCTCCCAGTCTCCTGTTCCCAAATCTGTAACAAGCTGTGAGCTCACGTTACACAGGAAGCAATAGCACTGAGATTTATTTGTCATCCTTGGAGGCCATGAAGAGGAACAAAAGACTTTCATCTCTCTCCTTTTCTTCCTTGACTGTAGGGAATAAGAGGGTACTGATACCTTGGGTCTCTGCCACACAGGATAAAAATCCAATTAATGTAAATCTGCCAGATCAAGGGGAGGTAGTTGTGTGGCTATCAGGAGCCCACAGACTGCTGAGTGGATCCTCAGCAACCTCCAGCAGCATGATTTCCCCATTAAAACGAGCTGGGTTTTGCTCCACCTCTGCATACTGGTCTACCCTTCTTTTTTGGCTTGCTCCAGCTAATTTTGCAGAAGTTGTCAGATGCAGCAGCAATGAAATTTTAGTCATTTGTAGACTCACTCTAGGATTAAATCAGTGACCTCAGGACGAAAGGCAGTGAATGCCACGACCACTCTTTGTTACCTCTTCCAGGCAGCTTTGATTAAACTGTGCCGTGCAGCCAGACCTGGATCAATATGAATGATCTTCATCGACCTAATAATGTATTTAACATGTTCGGTGCACTTTTATCGGGTTTTGTTACAATAAGTTGTTTACATTAGTGCAGCAGATTGATTTAAAGTTTCAGAGCTCTTTACAATGGTAAACATCTAGAAATAATATCATTAGTTTGCACATGATACTATATATAAATATGTAATCTACTGTGCAAGCTCCTCAGCAGGTGTAAGTTAGCATAGCTACAATTTACAGAAGTTGTAAATTTACAGAATCTGGCCTAGAAACTGAAAAAAAATGATTCCATCAATATTATTGTAAATGATCACAGCTTAACTTGATATAAAGCAAGGACCATATGATCTTCTCCATGCCCAGTCTAAAGATGCTTACCACAAAGTCTTTTAGAAACCTTTTCTATTATTTGTAGACTAAATTCTCCCACCAGCAGATGTATGTGGTGTCTACTGGTTGTATAAACATCTCTTCATGGTCAGGCCTTTTGGATGCTGTATGTCCAATCACATACTTCTTAAACCCATCGGTATTAGAGACTATTTAGCAGACCTTAATAAACGAACAAATGTGGAAGCTGTACCAAACATATCATTTAAGGATGTCAAAGCACTTAACAAACATTGTTACAACCAAGTCCATGTGTAACCACTGAAGGACATATTTGCTTCAGTATGTCTCATGACAGCTTCTTAAAAAATATACTTAAGTGAATTTAACACTTGTGAAAGGTGCCAGATTGACAGGCCCTGGAGATAAAAGTTCTTGAATTACCAGCAGGCACAGCCGAGCTTCCCACACACACTGCCCCACTGGTGTCCCCAACCCTACCTGGAAGGCACAGCGACCAACTGTCCTACAGCTTGCAAATCTGCACCATCTCATGCTCTTGGACTATGGGCCAAGAGTCAGTAGCTGTAATGTCACCTAAAGGTGAAAAAGCGAGTTCCATAATTACTGCACAGGTGCTGTTGCAGTTGATCATTTTCACACCAAGTATTCAATTAACCTGGAAAAAAAATAAAGAAAGTGCATATTTATCTGATTTTTGCATAAAATAAAACGTGTGTGTGTGAGCCTGTAGTGAATCCTGCGGTTTTATCTGTCCACGTAGGCACATTCAGATGAATATACGAGCAAACAAGTGCTCGCACATCCTGTGAAGTGCATTCTTAGATGCCTCTTGAAAAATGAGTCCTTACTGTTTCATATGTTTGTAATAACCTGTCTCCATTCATAACTCATCCCTGCTCGGTGTCATTACAGCCCATCCTCCCCAGAGATTTTGAGCACAGCTGGCATACAAGTTCAATAACCATCCGCCCCTTAAAGAGATTGGGTCGTTACGGGGTTGAAAGATAGCACACAGGGAAAACAGGCTCGTGATCTTTGCACTCTGTCATGGTTTTAGAAAAAGCACAAGTTCTTCCCTGAGTGATTGTACTCTGAAAGTTCAGTCCTCCGTTCTCTTTGAAATTATATTTAGACTTCACTGAGAGTACTGGAAGGGCATGCTTAAGTGTTTCTTTATTTAGTGCAGAAGGGTAATGGCATTTTAAACAAAAGTGCACATTTATAACCTTGTATAGGCCGATTCTCAACCTGTACGTAGGACATGACTAAAAACAGAACACTGGAAAACACAAAGTGATGAGTTTTCATGCTCTGCTATTTTCTAAGCTATAGCCGGCAGCTTGGAAGAATTATTATGGAAGCTAAACCTTAATTCCTTCTTCTGAGAAACAGCCATAACTAATGCGCAGAAGAGCTTGACAACATTTGTTTGTCTTTAAAAGAGTCACATTTCTTTCAGCAACTTGCTGTTGATGTGCGCGATAACATGCCTATAGCCGGAGAGAGTTAGGTGGCCTGTAACTGTCTTAGAGATGGCGTTTGGGATTGAAACTGTAATTCTTAGAAATACAGTATAAAACCTCATTTGATGACTATTGCCTGATGTAGTTACCTCCTCATCGTTCCTGGTGCATGTGTCACACTGTACAGCTGTAGGAAGAGTTCATACCAGCTTTCCAACTAAGCTGAAGTTGGATTTTAAAATCTGGGATGAAATTCAGGAGAGAATGTACACTTGGGAGAGGATGTTTTAAGATAATAGTATCCATGAACTCTGCTTAAAAACCTTACCTCGTTCAGCCTCTGTTCTCTGGTTCAGGCTGTCTGCTGGAAAACAGAAACGGACCATTTTAGGTCATCTTCTCCTTAACAGGTTTGTTCTCTTTAGTCCACGGTTTCTTGTTTTGGTTAGCCTAGTTTCAAATAACCAGTGTAGCTGAGTCAGGTTTTGGTTGGGGCTGGGTTTTTTTTGTCTGCTTGTATTTGCACAGTACCCCAATGAAGTTTTCATTTAATTCATTTTATTACATAGTTCCTATTTTAACTGTATCATGTTATAAATTCTGCTTCAATCTGCTACTTATTACCTGCAAGTATTACTAAGTCTTTTTCATCAAGCACCTTTTTATGATTTTTTGAGCTACTAGCTGGCCTTTTGCTTGCAGAAAGGCAAAAGGCTTTTCTTGTCTGCACCGGGAGGGGAGGAAGAGAATGCCAGGGACCTTCTCCTACAGAATGACAATACTTCACTCCCAGAAAAAAAGCAGAGGAAGGGAAACGGATGTTTACCTGTTTTTCCTAAGATGTATAGTATACTTGGGCACCACTGAAAACATTATTCGGAAGCAAAGGCTTCCTAAAGTTTATTCACCTCAATCTGAAGCTCCGAGGATGTGTCTCAGTTCATTAGTTTGAAAACTCTTTATAGATGTGAAGCATTATTTTTAATTTTGTTTAGGAAAGGGCAGAAATTAGAATTCCATATTAGGGAAGGAAAGGAGAGAGGCTCTTTCATGACTGAGTTAAACAGAAGCCTTCAGAAGAATAGAAAGGGGTTGGTTCATTCCCATCTTCATGTAACTTGAATTACAGGGTTTAGTAAGTGAAAGGGATCATAAGCTAAACCCTGCAGAGTCCAGAAAGCTCTAATTAACGCCCACAGTGAGTAACTTTTCTGAAATTGGTCTTTAATCAAACTTTGCTCTGAAAACAAAACAAGGTATCGTGGCAGCTTGATAAAAGAGATGCATTGCTAAGGCTGACAGGCCCACAATCAAACCAGCACTAAAAATAACTGTTTTGTCTACTAATTTTCTTTCAGATGCTAAAAAAATGCATTAGCTACAGTCTAAAAAAACTTCCGTAGTTACTCAGCCAAGTGACTCAGCTCTAGAAAAGTGAGGTTCCTGCAAATGTTAATGCCCTCCTTGATGATGAGTGAGCCCCTCTGCCCAAGCAGAAGAACGGCAGAGAGGTTGGTGAGGCTGGGAGGGGAAGAGGCAGCTTCCGGACTCCTACAGAGCTGGTCATTTGAGGCCAATTGCCCCTCTCCTCTCGCAGCTGGGGGTGCAGAGAGCAGGCACCCTCACTGACTAACTAGTTTGGTTTAAGATAAGACAATCACTCATCTTTCTTGTATCTCCCATGAACAGTAAGGTCCATGGCTGCTACCTTGCACACTCGCAACGTCTCCTCACTGATTCTGAGAGCAGGAGTTATCAGTAAGTCATGCAGGGAAACAGCTCATTTTCCTCTTTTTCTGCTCAGCTGTAGAAAGAGCTGCTCAGACTCCTGTGGGTATCCATCCCACCGTACAGCAACTTTCATTATGCTTTCACCGTAGCCTGCATAAAAACATCGCAAGAACCAGCTTTTTTGGGTTCAGGATAGATTCCAAAGGGACAAGAAGTCCACTGCACAAACAGGACTAGCAGTAAAATATATTAATGCTATAGTCTTCCCTAAATAGTGGATTTTTGTCTCAGTTGGAGCAGATCCAGGGGATGGCCACAAAAATGATCAGAGGGTGGAACACCTCTCCTATGAGGACAGGCTGAGAGAGTTGGGGTTGTTCAGCCTGAGGAAGAGAAGGCTCCAGGGAGACCTTACTGTGGCCCTTCAGTACTTAAAGGGGGCCTACAGGAAAGATGGGGACAGACTTTTTAGTAGGGCCCATAGCGATAGGACAAGGGGTAATGGTTTTAAATGAAAAGAGGGGAGATTCAGACTAGATACAAGGAAGAAATTTTTTACCATGAGGGTGGTGAAGCACCGGAACAGGTTTCCCAGAGAGGTGCTATCACCTCTGTCCCATCCCTAGAAACTTTCAAGGTCAGGTTGGATGGGGCTCTGAACAACCTGATCTAGTTGAAGATGTCCCTGCTCATTGCAGGGGAGGTTGGACTAGATGACCTTTAAAGGTAGCTTCAACCCAAACTGTTCTATGATTCTATCCCTATCCTGATATTATAAATAACTAGCCCAAGTCAGACTGTAACTCACTCAAAACCAGAAGGACCGAAGGAAATGAGTGCAATAACCAGGATAAATAATCAGGAGTGATTGGCTTCCAAAGCAAGTTCTATTTCCATCCTCCTAAGTTTAGTTATTGTTGATTTCCCTCTTTTTGTGCATATTAATGTTTCCCACTTGAAAAAAATCAAAACTGACTTCAAATTGTATAAATTTGGAAGAAATTCATAAAAGTATTGAGTAACATATCTTTGGCCAGTTTTCCCTGGAACTGGTAAGTTCTTAGTATTTTTGAAGATCTAGCTGATATGTTTTCAAAAGGGAAACATGATTATTTACAAGATTTTGCATCCATTTTTGCTGAGGGCACAGCAATTTTGAAAACGTGGTCCCTCAACAGGGAAATGACCAACATGGCCAACATGAAATAATGTCATCAAGAATAGTAAAGAAAAGCACAAGGTAGTTTATAAAAAACCAAGTATTGGACTATGCAAAATGTCCACATTATTGGCATTTAAAATCTTCACAGCTGCAACAAAAAATCAGCACAAAACCGTATCTTGCAAAGTGACTCGCTTTTATATTACAACAGTATTTTTTTGTTTATTGAGCTCGTTTTGGACAGGAAGGCATCAACTAAAATGAAGCAAACCAATTGTACAGAGTTTGTTTTAAAATCTTATATTCCACTACGTCATTTTACATTATCTTAATTAAAAGTGTGGAGAAAATCCTGAACTGATTTCTCTGGCACATAAGCCTCATAAAGAGCAGTAAAACCAGATAATTTTTTAAAAAGCACATTTTCCTTCCTTGCTATGATTGTAAACCACAGAGACAGTCAGCTGGGTGTTTGAAAAAGGGAGGGAGGACGTCCAGTTCTTCATGTTTCACCTTTTCATTGCGCTGCCTGATCATTTAAGGCAGAGGCTTGTTCCAGACAGCTTTAATTAAACTAAGCTGTGAAACTGTATATAGATCAATGGAAATGATCCATAACAAGAGGCTAATCATGTATTTAACAGTGTTCAGTCCAGTTCAATCACCTTCTACCATTTCTGTGGCTTTACCTTCATGTGGCAAAGCCTTGAATGTGTATATGTATTTTTTAATCCATCTCATTAGTGACCATATGCTTTGGCTTCCAGGGAGACAAGAACTGTCTGCAATCTGCCAGGGATTTAGGGACATCAATAACTTGTGAATAGTCATGTTGGTACTGGTCGAAGGGTTAAGTGTTCTGCACACCAGGGGCACATCTTCTGGGACTGGAACTCTTAGTCTGTTAGGAACCTGATCCCCGGTGACGCATCTTCTCAAAGTACATGCTGCATGTCAGATCTCTGCAGCTGAAGCAATGGAGCTTTATTAGCTCAGGGATTTAAAAACCTGCTCTAAGCAATGTAACAGTATCTTTTGGTTAAAAAGTGAAGGAAAGATAGCAGTTGTAATATGAAAGTGATTTTTTATGTACTGGGCTAAATGTGATCTTCCTTTTTGTTACCATTTTCCTTTTCAATATGAGCTATTAGATTACTCCTCCCCTGCACATATCCAGCAAAGCAATAACGGCAGCAATAATGGGCACCTGATTTTGGAAACATAAGTGGATTCTGTGGCCTCACCTCATACTGCCTAAATCCTGCTGAAGCCAATGACAGCACGGATGTAAAAACCGTCTTCCTAATAATTTGGAATGACCCTTTAGAGGCTCCTAAGACATTGTTTTATCTACTTAGTGTGAAAAGCACCTTTAAAAAAAATAGCTTACTATGTTAGGTGGTGCCATGTTATATGGAAGGGCTGCTCAGGCAGTGTGAGAGCATCAAACTATTGATCTCAGTATCCTGTGCTTAGAGAGGAATGGCAGAAATAGATTGTAAGGCCAGAATTTTTGGTGAGAGAGGGAAAGACTTTGAATTATTTTGGTTCATTTTAAGTTTTGCTTATGTCCCTCAGATGTACCCAGGACAACAGAAAAATGCACAGCAGTGCAGAAAGGAGGTCTGTATGGAACCTGTGCACTGAACTTCTGCTGATCAGTTGGGAGTCACAGGGATCCATCTTACAGGATGAAGCTCACCTGCTTTTGGCAAATTTCATGTAATAATAGTAAATAATGCTGACAGTCACAGGAAATTAATTTAAAACGTGCATAATACACACTACATGTTTGCTGCTTGCTAATCAGCTGCTTTGTTTGTACTTCAATAAACATTCTGTGTCAGGGCAGATTAAATAACTTTAAGACCGGTATCAATCATCTATACCTCCTGTTAAAGCCCCAGTAACCACGCTGTAATGCTCTGTCCTTTACTTCTTTTCACTTTTAGTAAGGCATGCAACTGGGCAAACATTTCCATAAGTGATATAAAGGAAACAATTTTTTGAAATATTTGTATTGGAACAGAGTTACATACCACAGAAACCACTCACGACTGAGGCTCTTATTTATCAAAAAGCATAATTTGCATGAATGAAAAAATATATATTGTGTCTTTATTGGTGTCACATCATTAAAAATATACAATTATATTGGGATTTAGGGTAACATTATAGCGGGTAAAATATATCGCTGTCAGTTCTTGGATTGTATCAGTTATGATTACATAGGCTGACCCAGATTTACTAGTTCTGCATTGTCTTCTGTGGGGCCTTAGAGTACAATTGTACTGTTTTAGAATACCCAGTCTCCTTTCTTGAGGGGAAATTTGCATGACCAGACTTTTATCCACAATTTTTAAATGTATAAAGATGCACACTGAAGTAGAATGTTTTCATACTAATCTATTTGATTTATCAGTATAATAAAACATTTAGAGTCGTGTGTCCCAGATTTTCATCCACATTTCATTTATATGTGTAGGCTTTGCTGCAGCAGTTTGCACTTGCAATAGAAAAGGGGGTGGTCTTTTGGAAAGGTGGCTCACTCTGGCTGGCAACGAAGTCCACTGGGACATGCTCATATGTAAATATTTATGGCTATTTTGGCCACCTCAAAAACCAAAAGAATGGAGTATTATTTCCAGATAGGCTCACTTTCAAATTCTCCCTTTGAAAGTAATACCTGGTTTCGTTATGGTGGCTTTTAGCACTGCTTCACAGCTTTTAAGCCTGTGGGAAAAAAAAAAAGTAAAAGACTAAAATTATATTTTCACAATTTTAATTGAGAAAAAAAAGGAAATGTAATTTTAATAGGGTGGGATTAGTGATTTCTGATGTGGCTTGCATTTACCCACCTCCACTTAATGCCTTCTGAGCAAGCATAGCTATAAGATCTCTGAAGTCAAAGTTTAGAATGAAAATGTCAGCTGATGCTTAATTGTGGGGCGGCTGCTGAGTATCTGTAATACGTAGACCAAGTCCCTTTCTAAACACAATGTGAAGACGTCCTTTGACCTTTGAGGTGACTGTTGATCTTTGGCTCACCCTTCTCTGTTTTCACATCTAATGTCAATGATGTTAATACAAAAGGAAGTCAGAAGAATTTCAGAAGACTGGGACTGCCTTTGCAATATTTCGTAGTTAGCATTGCCGTTATTACATTAATTTATGCTACTGCTGCCAGATAACAAGAGAGAAGAGTTTTGGCTTCAGTGAATCTAATTGAAAAACTCCTGTTTTATCCTGGCTGAGGTAACACTTTGACTGAACTGCCTATTCACAGCTTCACAGGCAGTGATGCCAAAAAAAAAGTTCTGCCAGTCTTCAAGTTCTGCCCTCTTTACACCCTCTCCAGCCAAGATTGCTTCGTGTTAAAAAGAATTGCCATAATCACAGAAGCTGCAGACAGAAATAACTTCGTGAAAACAAAACCCATGCAGGCCATACCTTACCATTGGGAAACTGTTTTTTGTAGGATCATTTGGAGGGTTTTCGGTAGTCTCTCAGGGTTCTGTGTGGCTGGATTTCCAGCAGGTCCACTGAGGCTGCAACACAACCAGAAATGTCTTGATGCCAAGTTTAAATTTTCTATTCTTTAGTTTTCGGCCATATTCTCCTAATTAGATCTTCTCCATTACCAGTTTTGCTCCCATAATGGACTTAAAGTTTACAAACTTTTGTCACATACCAGTCCCTTTACAGCTCTTTATAGCTAGATTTTATATTTTTATCAGTTTGAATCTCTCTGTAATCCAAGATATGCCTTCATATATGTTGCCATCCTTGGACTTCCTCCATTATGTCTTCAACGTGACATGCTTCCGTTGATTTCAAATGGAAATCATGTTCATAATGTTTTTTAAAATGGCCCACTTTTAGTAGATTGATGCACCACAGTGGGACTTGAGAGCAGAATTTCATTTATAGACAACTACGTGCTGATCATCCAAATATCAAAAATTACAAAGAACCGAATTTCAGCTGGCCTTTAGTTATTTTTACTACCTGCACTTAGTTTCAGCTTGCTATATCTGTAATCATCAGAGCACTCACTCCCTCAAGGTTGAGAAACATGCTTTTAACTGTTTTGCTGAATTATGGCCTTAGGCAACATGTAAAGTTAATCTCAAATTAGTTGATGAGGAGGTGGGAGATGGTGATTCTTCCTTCTATATAAAATGAAAACTCAAGAGTTGCATTTCACTTCCGTTTGTTAATTGCTACTCCACAATAATTTTAAAAAGTGTATTTTGAAATAATTTTTAAGAAATAGGACACAACAGAAAATTAGAGAAAGAGGATTCAGTAATTATTTTGTTTCTTTTTTAGGACTGCAAGAATACCTGGAAAAATATTTGGGCAAGAATGCCCCAGCTCTGATTTTAGTACCTGTGGTGGATTTACCTGGCCAGGAAGTTATTCATGTAACCTGCTGGCTAAGCTAGCGCTTTAGAAGAGATGAGTTGGCATCAAAACACACATTCCATCCAGGAAAGAACAAAGAAAGGAACTGATCATAACTGTGTTGGGTACTTTCATTAAACAATATTGTTTGATTTAAGCAAAGTCATATTTCGCTTGTTAATGATGCCTCATGATATGTGACAGTCAGCTTTGTACGAACAATAAAGGTTTCTTTTCAAAATATTGTGCTTTTTTCTCGTTTATTTTTAGATACATTCTGGTAATAGCAGGTGGCTCTTGGGAGATGTCAGCTGCTCTGATCACATCAGTTCTTTTGTTTGATATATTTAGGCCTGGTTACAATATACTGATTATAACTTCAGACCTTCAGACCTTCAGATTGGTTGGACTCGATGATCTCAAAGGTCCCTTCCAACCATGAAGATTCTGTGATTCTGTGTTCTTTTGGATGGAGGTGAAATCAGAACATTAGCTCCAGTACTGTTTTAAAGACTTGAATCCTTTCAATTCTATGTTGAATTTACTGACTTCAGGCCAAACTCATGAAGACTTTATTTGTGGCCAGATTTTAACCCTTATCTTGCACCAGGGAAGAATTATTCAGAGGGTATTCAGGATCCACGTTTTACCAAAGTGAATAGTTGCCATCCTGCTTTCTGAGGCGATAGTGGGCATCCTTGTGCTTTCAGTCTGGAAGGCAGCTCTTATTAAAGAGTTACCAGTGTTCTCCAGGGCTTCAGTCTTCTCCAGAAAATCAACAGGAGTTTGACCGCTGCTTTCATTAAAACAGGCTCAAACATATAGATGAAGCTCCCATCGATTTCACTGCAACTGATATTTTACTCATAACGTGATATAAGATCAGTACAGGAGAGAAAGCCTTTTGGACTTTGCTTGAGGCAGTAAGGCACTGCCAAGAAATCTTATTTTCAGACAAAGGTTATAAAATTAAACCTTCAAAAAAAGAGTATCAAGCCTTTGCCTATGTTCTACATCAATATATTCTCATTGCTTCTCTTCCAGAGTGTGAGCACTGGAGCTACATGACTCCAGTTGTCCTTCTCTTACACCAGCTTGCATCTGAGATAACTCCACAGAAGTCAACTATGTGGCAGGACGTTTACATAGGGGTGACCAAGAGGTGGACTTGGCGCTCCAGCTTCATTTTCTTACCTGCTACCAGATACACACTTGGCAGCAGCCAATATGAAGCCAGTGACTAAAGATAAGAGGATCCTCCTCTGTTAGATGCTTTGCATGTCCAGCACATTATGCTGATCATTACTTGAAATTAGAGACTGCAAAATGTCATTGTTCCTTACCATTATATCAAGTGATATAGCAGAGCTGCCATCCTCTTTAGTAGGAACTGTTTTTTTCACAGTTATTTAAATATTTTTAGAAAGGGGAAGGCGAAGAGCTTTTTATATACCAGTGTATAAATACATGTATCTATTAAATTAAATTTCTTGAGAATAAAGGGAAAAATCTATTAACAAAACATTAGTTCATTAGCTTTCAGTATCATTTTTAGATTAGACTAAAACATATTTGATCCTTATGCTCTCCCACAATCAGAACTTGTTAATACCTGGATATGTCTGTTTTGTTTGAATTCTTCTTTAGAAGGCTAAATCATTTTTTGCGTCTCCCTGGAAATACCAGTATTTTATTTCTTTCGGTGTGGAGTGCCCACAGACCAGAGGCACAAGCTGGACTGAAGCAGGAAAAGAGAGACAGACGGTACCTTCGGACAGATAAGGGCAAAGCTTAATTTTTCATAGAGATATATGGGAACCAAATAGATGGCATGAGTTTGACTATCCTGTAACAGTTATTTTTTTAATAGTGAGTTTAAAGAAGATACCCAAACATGTTGATCTTGGGTTTTGTACTATACTGCATATTTTGTACTGTACTGCAGCTTTTTCTGCAAGTTTTCCTGCAAGATTCATGACTCAAACCATCCTTCTTTTCCCCATTAGAGGTGCATTGAAAAGTGGTAACAGAATGCATTGGTCTGAAAAACAGTGGTGGTTTGTTTTTTTTTTCTCAACAGAAAGCAAACCTTTTCCTTTTTTGACACAACTAGAACTTCAGTGGGTTACTTTGTGAATAGCTAAAAAAGAATAGTTTGCTAACTTTTTCTCCCTGAGAGGGTTCATGCAGCTTCTAAGTGGTGTGAGTAACTAAAGCTATAACCTGGGTCTGCGGTGTTTTAAGCATGAACAAGGCAATTTGTTCAACATAGATATGAGAGGTAGGTGAGTAAAGTGCTGCTCCACAAAGAGACCTAAGACTTTTATAATAGAAAGAAATAACTTAATACCATTTCATCTGCCTTATGCTGCCACAGTTTCATCATAATTACTGGGTCCTACTGTGAATAAGTTGTTTCACAGAGCTGTTTTTCACTTCATTTGTAACAAAAGTGCTAGCTGAAGATGGGAGTAGGGGAGACGTGTGTGCACACACACACACACAAACACACACATATATGGGTGTTTTAGTGAAAAGAGGGAAAGACAATTAATACTCAAAATCTATGGATGCAGGGTTTGTTGTGGATTTTTTTTTCATGACGAGCTTTGCTGAGTCTTTTCCCCAGCAGGTTTTAATCTTGAGCCTATAAATCCATATACTGTGCTAAGATACTGGTTTTGAGGACTTTAAATATACATCCGCAAATTCTTCTGTTTCTCTGATTTCTACTGAGCCTTCAGGAAAATGTTGTGTGTGCATATTATGACACAAAAAGTTGGCTGATCTAGGTTCTAGCACTCAGAACAGAGAAGGGCTATGTAATAGGTGGGAAAACGTCTTTAAAAATGTAACCCAAGATTTTAATTTTTGTTTTCTCTGCTGTAACAAGTGTTAGAATATGGCTTACACATCTTTTCTCCTTTTTTTTTTTTAAAAAAAAGGAATCTACATCTTGTTATAGATCTCTATGTCAGAGACGTTTTGTCTCCTGCCTCTTTTAAAAATCTCTGTATATCAATTTCTTTAATTGCTTGAAAGCATGTTAAAGTGCACTGACCAAATGGGACTGCAAGACCAAAACTGATTTAATAACTTTGTGTTTTACTCATTTCAAAACCCAGCGATGGCTACAGCACCAGTGAGCCTCTACAGTGCACATGACTAAGCTGCTATAAAGGTACCAGAGCTGATCTTCCTAAATAGATTTAAAAATGACATTGAGATATTTTAAGCAGAGCTTATTTAATTTTTTCACTGTGAGTTTTATAGTTAGGTGATTCGGGAGCTGATTTGTTACACCAGATAGCATTGGTGCATCTTTCCTCTTCGCTTTCAGAAATCTGACGGTCATTGGGAGCAGGGTGTCTCCTGAGTATTAAAGAGGTGATCTGAAGCAGCTCCTCTCCTTCAAGGACATCCTGTTCCATCCATTATCTCCTGCCTATGTGCAGTAGTCTAGTCTATCAAAATACAGTGATTGAATAAAACTTTTATTTCAAATAAATGAAGGCATTGATTTAATAAAAGGTTTGTACTGCATGGTATAATAGTTCTCTAAATGAACACTGAAATCCTAAAATACAGAAACTTTTCATGTGTCCAAGTTAAATCTTTTTTACTTCTTTCAGGATGGGTTTGCTGAAGCAAACTTAGTTTATTCTGTCTGTTAAAGTAAAACTGTCCTGAGCTTTCTGAGTACTAACTCACACTTATTATTTAAGTAACCTGCTTTTACTATTATAAATGTCTGGCATTGGGAATGCATATTAAGAATACTTGACAATTTACTAATTTATGATCTCTTTAGTTGTATTTTAATATTTTTGGCAAGTCAGCCTGTGTTGATGTATTAGCCAAATATTCAAAATACAGACTTGAGATCTTGAAAGCTTCTTTTTTTCAACTTTCATCTGAACAGTGAATATTTTTGACATATTTTAAATTTTAATTTTAAAAAACAGACTGGGTACCTGTGAACTGAACCCGTATGTTACATGCAAGTGCCCTTTTACTGATGACTCACTGTTCACAAGTTCTTGGCTTTGACTTCTGTTGGATGAATTCATGGCTAGGTTTTGCCTGTAGTTTCCGGCTTTTCTCATATTTTAGAGCACTGTCTGCTTTTCCCCTATATTCCCAAATAGTCAGGTTGTTCCGAGGATCTTCTCACAGGATATGTCACTGGCAGAAGTCTCCTTGTCATTGCCTTGACTCTCCATTTCACTTGCAATGTTTGAAAACCATTTCTTGGATACGTATGCTCGTCCTCCATTTCCTATTATATTTTGATTTTGTGATTGTATCATTTAATTCTAAATCATTTTAAAATACAGTTTGCATCATTTAACCCAGCTGACAGGACTTACTGTCCACAGTAAAACCAGGATGTTCTCAAAATAGGTCACATTTCACTTTTGTCCTTCCCAGCTTTCAGAAACTCCTGCTCTTCTGTAAATTATGCAGTTTTCCAGTTCAGAAGAAAATAGTGTTTCAGAACAAAAAGATAAGCTGAACACCCTGAACAAATGGAGAGCTGCCCCAGTCTAGTAACCTCTCCAGAGTCAGGAGACAGGTTAGGATGATGCCACCCCTTTCCTGGGTAAGCTCAAGCATGTCCATTAGTTCTCTTGTGCCTCTATTTCCAGATTTGTATCTCTGAAATAATGTTTTCTCACCCTTGTAAAGGTGTTGGCAAAGAGATGCTATGTTGTAGTCATACAACCTGCAATAACAAAAAGTTTAGACTGAGTGAACAGCACACAAGAGTGTGAAAGTAATGTTGTAGTGGGAGCCATAATGAATGTGATCACAGATACCGATTTGCATGAGCACAATCTGGAGAGCTTTTCTCCCAGCACACTGCCTGCAGCGGTCTCGGATCACAGGAGAAGGCTATAATACATCTCATAACATTAATGATACATTTTACAGCATGATTCATCCCCAGTGATCCCAAAGTGCTTTACAAGCCCGTTGCATAAAACCTGCTTGGGCCCTCACTGGGGCAGCCCCACACGCAGAGCGGAGGCCTCCTGGGCGCAGTGGGACTGTGGACAGGTCTCCACAGTTACGCTGCTGGGAGAAGAGCTCCCCAGCTCTCCGCAGTCCCCCCAGTCAGGGTATTTGCTTTGGCAGAAGCACCGTTACCGCAGAGAGACTTCAGCCCAAAGCCCCATCACCGGGCAGTGCGCGTTACTGCTTCCTGTTACCCATGAGAAGGTTTGTTCCACTTTAGGTTTTGCCATGATAGAAGGGAAAATTCCCTCTTCTGGGCTCCGTCGGGCAGCAGTCTGTATTCTCAATAACCATATCATCCTTGGTACATCGTTGACAGTTCTCAGTAACCATAACATCCTTGGTACATCATATTAGTGCCGTGCCCCGACTTTGCAAGGCAGACACCGTTTCTCTGAAATAGAAGTTAAGACGTTGCATTAGGGATGCAAGCTGGTGCAAGCCTTGCTTCACCTTCTCCGATTCCCATGCCTTGGCAGTGGTTTATTTTGTTGCTTGTAGAAGAACAGGGGTCAAGAAGGAAGAAATACATTACTCAGATGTAAGAGTTATCTGGTTGCAACAAAGTTCAGTCCTACTCCCACACAGACCCAACCGCTCTGCAGCAAGACCCAGATACATGCAAATGTAGAGCCTTTTGTAACTGAACTAAATCTGCGCCGCTCCAGAACTGGCTCTGTTAAGGTTCAAAGCAGGAGGTGTTAAATGATATGAAATAATAGAAAGGAAACACAGACAAGAAGTCAGTGCCAAAGGAAGGGTATTATTAGGAACCGGTGGGGAAGCCAAGCGTAGAAGGCAAACAACAGGTCTAGGGACCTAAGGGGGTTATTCTTTATTTTAGGATGGCTTTGAAGGAATGGACCCTGGACCATCTTCTCACTATTACTAGTTGTAACTATCAAAGATTAATGTATGAAGAACAAAGAGGAATAAATAGAGTTTCCAGGAAAGAGATCCAGAAGTGCACTTTAAAACGTATCTCATCCTTTCAACAAGGTATGAAATAGTAAGTCCTTCAACTACTCTAACAGTGTGCTCTGGCCTGGCTCCTGAAGGTCAGGATGCCTGAAATGAGGGCAGTACACGAGAGGAGCCACCACCTGTGCGCCAGCGTGCTTTTAGAGGTCATGTCTCCTGGGCACTCCCACAAGGAATGTGGCTAATGGGTCTTGACTGGAGACCTGTAGCCCGGGAACCTGCTTCGCATTTGTACAAAGCTCCTTCATCAAGGCCCTAGAGCTTACCAAGATGTTGATTCAGGACTTGCCTTTCATTGTTATGGATCTTGTTTAAAACTAACTATTTAAATGCTAGAAGTCAGAATACCTCACATTGCTGCTTAGATTAGGCAAGCCAAATGGGATTCTCTTTTGCTACAGTCCCCAGTGCAGACAAAAAACTTTCTCAGGTTGAGATCCTGCCACTCACGTAATTATTTAGAGAAAGACAGCTCCACTACTTGAGCTCCGGTACTTCACAAGAGGAATGGAAACATTAGGAAAAGTTTTTTCTTTGATGTAGAATATGCTGCCACTTTTTTGTTATTAAAATAGGAGCTAACTTTAAATAAATAAAATTTTGCCTGGAGGCTTCTGAAAACTAATGTTGTGTTTTGACAGTGTCATTTTTCTGATTCCTGAAAGCATTCTGTGAGTTAGCTCAGGACTTCATCATGATTTTTCTTCTATGCTACATACAGTGAATTATTTTTTCAGCTCCGGATTTCATTTGATTTCTCTCTCTCTCTCTCTCACACACACACACGCACAGAGTCACATCACTGCACAACTTCATTATTTGACAGGCGCTCCCCAAAGCTGTTTTTTCCCCCTTTTAAAGGCCGGGTCGATCAACCCCCTGTAGAGGGAGTGAAAGACGGGGTGTAGCAAAGTAAAAGCAGCTACCACTATTTTTCATTGGGAAAAATGGATGAAAAGCAGTCATCTTTGAAAGTCTTTGAAAAAGAAAATAAAGTAAGGAAATTAAGAAAGGTCACACAAAAACCCTGCAAGAGAACGGAATTTTTTTTTTAAAAAAACATGCTACCTTTAATGTACAATTTGTATGTAATGCATTTTCAATTGG
Organism: Limosa lapponica baueri; assembly: GCA_002844005.1. Lineage (NCBI taxonomy): Eukaryota > Metazoa > Chordata > Aves > Charadriiformes > Scolopacidae > Limosa > Limosa lapponica. Next base: position 1,455,166 of record KZ505637.1, read on the forward strand.
GCTTGTAGGTTTTATATCCTGAATTCATGCTTTGCTATAAAGGATATTGATGTAAGGATGATATAGGACTTTGAGAAGGAGCAGACAGTCTTCAAATAACAGCTGATTTGAGACCCCAGTCTTTGATGATAATTTATGGCCCACTTTAAAAAAAGTAAAAATTCGTTTAGGTGTATGCTGAACTAGAAAACTCAAATGATGTGTGCTTAGTGAGAGAAAAAAGATTGCTAACAGCACAGTGTGTCTTACGGCATAAAGTGCGACCCTAAAATTGCACATTGCTGAGCATTCTTAATGTGCTGTGAGCGATTTCATACACTGTATTTCAAACACTGAGCACACACTCTAATACGTACATATATCAGGGGTGGCCAAACTTTTTGATATGTGTGACAAAGTGATTTCAAGAGATAAAAAGAGCTGGCCAAAGGCCTCCAATTCCACTTTACAACAACTATCAAGGTTTCAAATTTACATTTATTTCCTGTTTGAATTAAAAGAAAACGTTTTAAATGGGGATTTCTTTGGTTGTGGTTGTATTTATTTTTTTTCCTAAAAAAGCAATCAGGTCAAAGCATTTATTTTCTTATTGAAAAGGTCAGATTTTCTATTCAGATTTGGTTTTTTCTGAAATTACCGGAAAGCACTGGACCATGGAAACCTTTCTGTTGCAGAACTTGTTGCAATCTCTTAAAATGTTTGGCTAGAATGCCAAATTCTATTTAAAAGATATTTTTTTTTCCTATGATACCTTGAAACACCTTATTTCAAATAAAAAGAGAACCTTCTCTCTCTGGTGTAAATAGAGTTCAGATACATGAGCACAGTCCTCAGAGACAAGAACTCCTAAATTCTGGCACTGGCATTGTACGCTGCAGTGGTTCTAAGTTATATATTTATGACCTCTTCCCTCCTGTAAAATGAGGACAACAGTAATGGATTAGATGAGATTGTTGTGAAGAGTCTCTTGTAAGCAGTGATTTGTCTACAGTGAGGTGTCCTGTAAGTGGAGCATGCCATCAGAAGGGAGAACATGCCCGATGCTCTTAATGCCCTTAGTTGATGAGGCAGATAATTTTGAGTCCTCAGTCAGCTGTGAATTGCAGAGACTTTTTAAGAAACAACACTGTGAGAGTTTTTCATTTGCTTTCTGGTCTACCTAGAGGACTTCAGGATGGTTTGGGGATGCTATTGCAGGTAGAGGTTGGCCCAGGAGCCTGGAGCACATCACAGGCTGGTGCCCCTTGTGCAGCTGCAGGGTCACTGCCCAGACTGTGCCTGCAGTCCTTCGTCTCTGCACTGCACAGCAGTATGCAGCACAGGCATACTTTGACTTCTGGGGCTACTCTTACATTTTCATGGTTTTCTCTGTATCCTCCAAACTATAAAACAGTGTTTTTAGTATTACTGACATTTAAAAAAAATTACTTTTCTACAGAAGTCGGGGGATTAAGAAATGCAAATAGGGCAGGAGGATTGAGAAAATCGCTTTTTCTCTTCTGTCATCAGACGTTGCATGCCTTTGGTCTTTGGGCAACTCTTCCTTCCTTTGTTACCACCAGGTTTCTCTTTTTTCCCCTTTCTAATCTTTTTTTCCCATCTTTCTGTTCCTATTCCTTCTTTTTTATTTTCTTTTCTGCCCTCTCTTCCTGATACTGACTTGTGCTGTCCTGTGTATGTTCAACAAAAAGGAAGCCCCACATTAACTCTTCTTTGCATTCACATCTAAGGACCTTAAAAATCCAAGTTAGGATGAGGACCATAAGCATAAGTGAGCTGGCACACTGAAAAAAAGCTGAGCATTGCAGTTAGCCCCTTAGGCACCAGGTATATCAAGAAATACAAACTGTAAGCACCTGACAGTTTCATAGCTCCGAGGTAAGCTGAGCAAACCTTCCGTGCTTTCACTCGGGCTTTACTTGCATCTCAACAATGAGACTCGGTAGTGAAATATCATCTGTTGCCTTTACCAAGCCCAAGCACTCCACACACATTTTTCAAAAGCACCGAAGTGACTGGGAACATAATTCTCATTTTGACTTTGAATAGAATTTATGCTCCCAAGTCATGTAAGCGCCTCTGACAAAACGTTTCTTGGGAAGGTAATGTTTTATGGTCTGGTAGCTTGAACCAAGATTTCCAAAGTTTACCAGAGCAGACCTTATAAATAAACTGTAAAGTGAACTTACTGCAAAAGGTGTTAGAATATGTCATTATTCCTTGTCTCTTTTGCTCACGAGAAGTACAGTTTTAAAGGAGCTGCACAAAGAGTGCCAGCCTACTTAGGCCGAATGTTGCAGAGCAAAGCCTGTCAAAAAAATCTGAGCCTTTGCATAGTTGCTCAGAAACGAACTGATTTCTTCAGCAGTCAAACACTGGGAGAGGCTTCGCAGAGAGGTGGTTGATGCCCCAAGCCTGTCAGTGTTTGAGAGGCATTTGGACAATGCCCTTAATAACATGCTTTAACTTTTGGTCAGTCCTGAAGCGGTCAGGCAGTTGGAGTAGATGATCGTTGTAGGTCCCTTCCAACTGAAATAGTCTATTCTATTCTATTCTATTCTATTCTATTCTATTCTATTCTATTCTATTCTATTCTATCTTTCTGAATAGCTGGCCCATTTTCAGAGTACCAAGCAGCCCATACTCTGGATCTGTTACTCAATGTAAGGTCCCAGGTTTTTGATAAATCCATTACAGGTTAAGCACATAACAAGTTAAAAATCTTGATGAAAGCCTCTTTAAGTGTTCCCAAGTAGAGGTGTCACTGATGCTACAGTGAGCACTAGGTGCTGACCTGATTTTTTTTAATCTCACAGTCTCCGCTGAAAGAGAAAGGCAATAAAGCCGCTTCCGAGCATGCCGCGAAGGGAGCCTCAGCAGAGTCCGAGCAGCCACAGAAAAAGGGATGATTATTATTTTTATTTTTATTTATTTTCCTTCCCCTTTCCTTCCCCCTTCCTCCTGCGCCCGCCGCTCCGCTGTCCCTATCCCCCCGCCCCCGGGCGGCAGCCGCCATTCGGCGGGCAATGCTGCCCCCCCACGCTCCCGCCGCGCAACAGCAGCGCGAGCCGGGGCGGGGGGGCGGGGGGGCGGGGGACGGGCGGGGGACACACGCGCAGGGTGATGCGCGGGGCTGGCAACACAAGCCCCCAAGGCAACCTGAAGCCCCCCCCGGCCCGCGTTGCGCACGGCTGGGGCTGGAACCGGGCGGGCTGGGCCGTGGGTTTCCGAGGGGAGGCTGAAGCCCTTCAGGTTTGCTCCTGCTCTGCTGTTGTGCGGAAACGGGGCACGGCAATTAAGAGTAATGATTACGGTTCCTGATTGATGCACGAAGTGTGATGTGCGGTGAACAAGCGCACACAAAACCTTACCGTACAGTGTTCTGCATTGCAAACTAAGGGTTTTTTTGTTAATTCTGTGTTACGGACAACATTTTTGTGTTACTTATAAACACAAGAATTACATTCAAAGCAAATATCGAGAGATCCACGTATAATTTATCAACTAGGATGGCGGGAGTAAAAGGTTGTAGCATGAACCATTGCCTAAAGGAGAATTAAAGCGTACTAAGAGAAGAAGTCTGCTTTGTCTTATACCCTTCTGTTGGTTGCTTTCTCGTGCTGCCGTAGCTTCCATATGCTCCCTACTCCCACTAACACACCCACCTACACACACTCACAATTTACCAACATACTTTATGTCTTTGCTGAATTAAAATCCACACCATCATTCAAATAAAATAAAATAAACAGCTGTTTTCTTTCCACAAAAAACTAACATATTCTGCCTTGGCACTTACAAAGCATTTGAAAGAACCAGGCTGCTGGAGACGGTTTTATACCAGCACGTTGTGACACGGCACAAAAGGCCCAGGGTCGGCTCTAGATGTGTACCGGTGCACTTAGGACCACTCCTGCTTGGCAGGGGACATCTCCCAGGAGGAAGGACTTAGAAGCTATGCAAACATCGGCAGATTGTCCCAGTGGTCACTGGAACACCACAATAGGCATCAGTTGACTCACCGGGCCTGATACGTAGCGTATTTAAAGCAGCGCTGACAGGCAGAGCACCGCAGAATCCCTTCGCAGATATTTATTTCAAGGCCTCCCTTCCTCTTGGAGAAGTACAGCTCCAAGGGGTGCAGACACCAGAGACTGTGGCCAGCATTCACCCTACCCATGCTATCTTCTGTGCTACCTCCCTGATTCAGATGGAATTCACAGCCGAAGTTTGAAAGTGCCCGGCACACAAACTGTAGGAAGGCAGGGCCTAGAAAGAGTCTGCAACAGGTTGTATCACTGTGACTCCTGTGCTGGCAGCCGTTCCTGCAGTGTATCAGCCACGGGCCGTTGCACCTCACTCTGAAGATCAAAAGGTTGAAAACAAAACAAGCCCACCGAGTTGCCACCTCAATATGTGTATGTTTCCTTGCTGCCCCACTCCTTTCTGACTGAGCGTTACAGCACAGGTGTCCCAACAACCATGGCAGGAACTGCTCTCCCAGCTCGAGGTGGTCACAGCTGAGGGAACGAGGATGCTGCTCTGTAAGGTGGAAGGCAGATAAAAGAACAGTAACTAACTCATGGGTGCCTTGCCATCCAGTAGAACCCAAAGACCTAGATCGCACACCTGGTTTATTTATAAAACACTTTATCAGACATAGACCCCAAGAATGCATTCCTTAAATCAGCTATACCCATTTCCCAGGATACGGAGTAGGTAGATACCAAGCCAGCTGGCAGGAACGACTGAAGGAAGGACTCAGATCCCTCGCTCTCAGCCCAGGTGCCATTCAGAGGTCATAGTCATGAATCCTCTCTCTTGGATCAAACACCTAAGCCAGGCTGGACCTCGCATAAAACCCAACCCAGAGAAAGAGACAGTGCTCTCCTCTTGTGTTATGCAATACAGTCCTCTGGGATTGGGACAACCATAATCAGATGCATTTACTGCAAAATTTGGAGAAGGGTTTTGAATCGGTATTAGCTGTTGGAATGCTGTAACTTTTCATCACGGACCTACTGAGTTTCTGTGGGTTTGGGTTTTTTTAGCTTTTTAAATGCATTTGAACATTTGTGTTCTCTTCCAGGAATGGCTAATTATACAGGGAAAAAAGAAAACAAATGAGTTCCCTCTCTGTGTTTGTTCTTTCAGTCTTTGCTATTTCAAGTACAAACTCCTCAGTACAAAACCCCACTTGTTCATGTTTCCGAGCTATTTTGTATCAAAATGTCAATTTCCTCAAGAAATCCTCCTTTTCACTGAGAGTTACTGCACTGACACTGGGCTAACCTGTTTTAATACTGATTTAACAGGAAGGATTTATTCCCTGAAGTACATTAAAAGTGCTGATCAAACCCCCAAGTCGGCAAGACACTTAGCATACGCTTTCCTCGTATCATTGAGACATTTAGATGTGTGCTTATGCACTTTGACAAACTGAGGCCATAGTGAATGCCAGGAAGCAGCATAGTCAGCATCAGCAGAGAAAATGAAGGGTCCAAGACACCAGTCATATTTTCTAAGAGGCTACACCTTCTATTGCTTTTAGGGAAAATATTTTACGACACTGGGTTTAGGATATTTCTGGGGCTAGGAGCTGAGCAGATGGTTTTAGAGAAACCCCAGCTCTCCAAAGCAACAGAGCATTCAGCCTGTTGGTGAGGCCTCTGCACATGACATGGACAGAAGGGAATTCACTGGCTCCAAAGCTGGAGGACAACAGCAGCAAAACAACTGCCTTACTGCATCTGGATGATCTGAAATGGTGTGGTTTGCCCACATGAGTCAGTGGGCAAATACAGTCACATAGGAGCTCCAGAATGAGATAGGGCAGGAGGTGGAGAAAAGAGAAAAAGTGGGAAAGAAAAGTAAAGGAACAGAATGGATAAGAATGAAGAATGAGTAGAAGAAGGGAATGTACCAGGGAGAAATAGAAAAATGAAGACACAGGAAAAAGAAAAGCAGCAGCTATGGTAAATAAATTGAAAGGGAATGACAAAAGAAATAAGGAAAATGCAGAAAACTGGTTTTTCACCTTGTCACAGCCACTACTCATCCTCAACTTATACACTGAGGGCAGGCAGAGTTATATATGAGAGAATGCACTACACTGTGAAATGAAAATAGCAACATTTTGAAATCAGTATTTTCACTCTCATTTTGTTCTCTTTTCCTGCTATATTCAGAATTCATAAGCAAATAGGTTCCAGTTATATTCAGAATTTATAAGCAAATAGGTCTACCACAGCAACTGTACTGGGTCTGGCTGGGATTAACTGGGAGTTAACTTTCTTTATAGCAGTCCATATGGTGCTGCTTTTTTGGATTTGTGGCTAAAACAGTGTTGATAACACATGAATGTTTTGGCTATTGCTGAACAGTGCTTGCACAGCATCAAGGCTTTCTCTTTTTTCCCACCCTGTGCCTCCAGTGAGTAGACTGGGGGTGGGTAAGAAGCTGGGAGGGGATATAGTTGGGACAGCTGGCCAGAAGTGACCAAAAAGATGGTCCATACCATATGGCATTGTGCTCAGCAATAAAAACAGAGGGAGAAGACAAAGAAGGGGAGCTCGTCTTCCAAGGTGGCTATTGGTTGGAGATTGGCTGGGCATTGGTCTGCTTGTGGGAGGTGGGGAGTGACTGTCTTTGCACCACTTGGCATAACATCTCTTTTCTTCACCTATTAAACTGTTTTTATCTCAACCCACGAGTTTTCTCACTTTTGTTCCTTCTATTCTTTCCCCCATCCCACAGGGGAGAAGGGGGGAGTGAGTGAGCAGCTGTGTAGGTGCTTGGCTGCTGGCCGGGGTCAACCCACCATAGCAACATTTAACAGAATTTCATAAAGTCAGTCAAAATGTCTTGAAATTACTCAAATTGCTACTTTAAGCAATGTATTCTGGCATCCAGAAAATCAACCAAGCTACAATATCTTCAGACCCTTCAGTTATCTTGTCAGTTTTGGTCCTCTTACATAAGTCAGGCTGCCGTGGAAGGCTTTGCCTACATGAGAATCTGAGGAAAAGAAACCTGTTATAACAGGTCAGTCTTCTGGGCTGGACATTAATCCATATTATTTGCTGAAGAAGCCTTGGAACATGGTGCCCCGGACCTCTTTACTTGAGGCACAGCAAAAGCAGCTAGTGAAAACTAACAGTAGGAAGCAGTCTGCTTCAAGACTGATGACAGGGATAAAAGAGAAAAGAAAAAGGACACTTTTTCACAAGTGAAAACACTCAGCACTTCCTCCCTGGGTATTGGGAAGCTGATTTTGGCAGCTGTGCAGGTTCAGAGCTCTGCTAAGATGTGTTCTCTCTTAATATTTTAATGAGCTGAGCAACTGACAGTCCCAGCTGAGTACTCTTTTTTGTTGCTGTTGCTAAGCAAAACAATGGTATAAAAAGATCCTTTTTTATCTTCTAAATCATAAATACAATGAAACCATTTGTTTGATATGTGCAGAAATTCATTCTGCCTCCATGCCAGCTCAACCTGAATACCTCAGGTCACTCTCTCATGTTTTTCATACACACTTGTTCAACCTCTCCAACGTATCCCAGGACATGTCCAGGTTTCAGTGTTCTGCATGTCCTATATACCCTTCAGGCCACAGAGAGTCCATTCATCTTAGCCTCTTCATTTGGACTCCAGCACAACCCATGGTAATACAGATTGATCCAGGTTCTATTGTTTTTTCTCCATATTGGCTGAATATCTTGCCTTGACAGCTCGTATAGTTTTAGAGTTCAGCAATGACTTTAGACGTAAGAGATGCTAGATTTTTGCATTCTTTCTCTCTCTCTCCTTCTCCAACGACTCCCTGTTTTCCTACAAAAACTTCCTGTTTTCCTTTCTTCTCAAATAAAGAAACCCCCCCAGACTCCCTTCCCTTCATTATCTATTTCTCAAACAACTTTTTGTATTTCTAATTCTCCCTTTCCTTTTCCCTTCTCTCTTAAATTTTCTTTAGCCATTTGTCTACATTCTCCTTAGCCATCTGAGTTTTCATGCATGGATAGTTAAAAGAAGTTCTCGTCTCACCTACGTTTTGATGAGGTCTGATATTACCCCTCCAACCCTGTTCCTCATTGGCTTATCTGCTCAGAACCTCTTGTGTGATAGAAAGAATGTTTTTTCTAATGTGATGTTAAACAATTTTGTCTGTAATGTGAGTAAGGAAATTCCCACTTAAAATGTTAGTGAATCGTAACTAATTTTAGGATCCCACTTTGCATATTCAGAACATATTCCTGGTTCCACTCTTCAAGCTTCTCATTGTATGCTTTCCTTTACTGAAAGCTACGCTTAGAAGCTATTGGTAGGAAGTTCCCTACACATAAAAAAAATGAAACTATCCCTTCCTGACCAATGCCAATTCTCTGATCCTGAATCCTGACCTGGTAAGGTACAGTCACCAGCAATTTATCTGTGGCCTTTTGGGGCCACAGATTGCAGAGTTCCAGTCTTAAGGGAGAGGTAGAGCAAAATAAGCAAGAGATTATTAGCCCCCCACAGGCCATTGCCAATAAGGCAGCATGACGGGAAATCTCTACCCCTTGGTGAAATTGTATGATATAAGTGCTTTTGCGGCAGACAAAGAAAAGATGCTGAAGAAAGAACAGTAAGTAGGAGAAAGTATTTGAGTCATACTGAGTGTTTAGCCTTGATGGATCTTCCTTTGACTACGGAGTTCAACATTACAATTTTGCTACTCTCAGGTTTTTAGTATACTGAGGCTAGTATAAATCACCACCACCAAAACAAAAAAAAAAACTAACATAGCATCATTTTTCATGTTCCAATATAGCAGTACTCCCTGTTCCAGCACAGGAGAACTCTGAGCACTCATGAGACCCATCGTCAATGAGCACTTTGAAGACAGGCTACTGAACCTCAAAAATGGTTTGTATGTTCACCACAGTTACCTTTTTGTCTGACTGCTAGGCACAAATCTCGACCAAGCTACAATGCTCTACCTCATTTTCGTCAGCTTTTTTCTCTCCTCTCCGGATTCCACACCTTTCATGTGCAGTTAACCGATTACACAGGGAAAAGGAATTTAATAAATCACATAGGCACACTGTAAAGGATTTTCATGCATTCCTTTCCTATGTAAATGGTCTGTAACTTTTTCATGAATCAGGCCCATAGACTCTTTATTTCACACTTCCATCTTCCTTTCCCTGTAGAATTGCAATTTAAATGAGCCTTAAACATTTTAAGACAATTAAAGGTTAGCTTTGCATATCAGTGACCTACCAGCAATTCCCTGTAAAGCTCTGAGGTATGCACAGTGTTTGATCTACAGCTGCCTGAGTTCAGGAAGGCAGAAGGGTTTCCATACGGCTCTGAACTCTGGGTAGGGTTGGAAAATAGGCTCAGAAGACACCACAAAATAGCTACTACTTCCTTAGACCTCCACACAGTTCTAGGACGCTGTTATGGATTGCCAGGACTTTTGACTTCCTCCAAGTTTTGAGCAACACATAAACCATTAAGAGGGTTTGGACTGCCTTGGTAGCAAGATTTAAAGGAGGTTCAAAAAAATACTTTTGGTTGGTTGTGTATTGGTTTTTCTTACATCAAGCCTTAACACTATTTTTTAAGAATTTGTATAGCCTTTATTCCCAGAGGCAGAAATGGAGACTTATAACTGAGGCTGTCTTACAAAGAGTAAAATTATGTTAGGGGAGGGTTTTAAAGTAGTATACCATACTGTGAAAAAACCCCTAACCCCAAACTTGTGATTTCTATATAGCAGCAGCCCCACCAGGCCTGATCTACATGGGTTCTTAGAGGAAATGAAGGGTGTCTGACAGCTTGGAGTGACCGTGTGTGACTTGATCAAAGGTGGAGTAAGAGGTACCAACCAGCAGAGACTTCTGCAGGGATTGGAACAGTACATGTTTTGAAACAAGGGCATGAAATAGAGTTACAAAAGCTGACAGAGACTCAGCACTTAGCTAGATTTTGAGTGAATTGTGAAATATTTGGACAAGATTCTTTTCCTTCCCCTCCAGCCCCTTCCAACTTCCTCCCTCTGGAAAAGCACTTTAATATGTAGGATATAAATTAACAGGTCTCCAAAAGAGTTGATACACATTTGAGAAAATATTGTTGCACAGCATGACTAGACAGTTTAATTTCATTTGAGACAGATTCAAAAGATGAAAATTACTATAATACTGGATGATGGAATAGTTCCAAACTCTTACAGCTTTGTCTGGAACAGGCACAGCTTAGCTACTATTGTTTTACATAGTGACTAAATATAAATACTATAAAAAATTTATAAATAATGAGGCCCAAATTGATCACATTGTGGAGTTTTACTGGAACATTTAAGTCCTGTTATTAATCCAACATTTATAAAATTTTTACCACTGATCACTTAAGACAGTCATCTGTCCATATATGTTGTCTTCTGGAAAAAATAAAATCAAGGAGATAGAAACAGCTTTGTGATTTATTCAAAATCTCTGAGACTGTTTCTGCCAGTGTGTGTGCTGATAAATGTTATGTTAACAGGTTCACTGTTTGTTTAACATTCCCCTGAGGAGGGTTCAATGTGATTTAGGCAGTCTCATATATTTCAAGTACAGCATTAATATCTAGTCTGCAGTGACAAAGACAGGAAGGGTGACAGGTGGCACAGCCAGGGCAGTTGATAGCCTTTGTCTTCCTTGATAAAAGTTTATTCACATCTCAAAATAGTACAGATCTTGAAAATCTCTATTTAGGAAAACACAGTATGGCAATTACATCCTGCATTACAAGACTAACAATGTTATAGGAATTTTTTCAGTAATAGTCTAATGGCTATTTTTTGTTTTTGGCCTAGGTTGCATGTAGTTTGCTATACATCGACTTTTCCTTAAAGGAATCAGAAGGCTTTTTCAACAGATTAATACCTCCCCTTCCTCAACAAACACACACACACACACAGAAGCACACGTTCATATCACTGGAAGCTATTTTCTAGACCATTTTTCCTTGTCAGTAAAACAGATGTGACAAATCAGGCCTCAATTATGATTCCAGTTGCATCCCTGTTTTCCAGACAGCATTTGGAATTGCTTAAGTAATTCAAAGTCTTAGATTATTGCCTTTTTGTCATGAATATTTGTTATGCCTTGCCTGCATTTGATGGGCATCTGATTAAAATGAGCAAAGCTGAATCCATATGACATAGAGGCTCATTTTTATCACTGTAGACAGACTGAAAGTGAAACACGCTACTATAGAGACCCCACTAGATCAAATAATTCCAGTAAGGTTATGCAAAGGTGTTGTTTTTTTGAAATCAAACATTATAGAAGAAACTTATCATTGAGAATCAGACATGGGAAACCCAGGCTGTTAGAACTCAATGAAATATTCAGTGAGAAGGTCTAACGGAGACTGTTGTGTGTCAAAGCTTTGGATTACCTGCAATTGTCAAAAAAACATGCATCAGGCTCCACAGAGAGAGTGTTCTCTAAAGGAGGGTTTAGAGAGTAGATTATCTAGAAGCTGTCAGCTTTCCTTTGGGTGCAATGATGAAGCTGATAACCAGTTTTCATTTTGGATGAACTGGCTCTAAGGTTACAGAAGTTACAGAAACTAGGGTTGCTGTAGTCCCTCTAACATCTTCCCTTCTGAACTACCTCTCATATAACGTAGTGCCTGGTGTGTATAAATGAGATTGCCTCTAAGAGGTATTAATCCTAAAAACTGGTTGTGCTGCTTATTCACAGATTCAAATAACTTTGTATCCATCTTCAAGCCCACAGGAAAACTAAAGATTTCAAAAGGTTAGAGATTCAGCACTCTAAGGCTTTTATCACCGGACACACAGCTGCCCTTAGGCACTTTTCTGGACTTTCTAAAATACATCACCTAACTGCTGGGGTCAAGATGATTTCTTCAGATAATATCCTGAAGATAGGGACAACTTTTGGTGACTTTACTACCTTCAGTTTGGGATGCTGTCAGCAGCAGCCTCCATTACGTGAATAACTACTGACTGGTCATCATCATTCTCTGGAGTCCACAATGAAATATTAGGGCAAGTTCAAATCATGGTCTGTCTTCAGAATCACTAAAAGGACTTTAGTGCTTCTCCTAAAACATTGATTCAGTGACTGTTAAACACACAAGGAGTAGTCTTGATGTATTTCATTCAAAAGCCGCACTTCCAGACAAATGATTATTCCTATAATTGAGGGATCTGCCAAAGTAAAACCAGAAAATGTCTGTAACATTACCACTGAGGTCATGTTTTTATTTGATGCAGTAAAATGTCCCCAAAGTGCAAAAATTAAATCATCTTTCATTGTAATATATTTAATTAGAAGATTATATTATGTCCAACTACAGATTGCTTATAAAGTCCCTTTGTCAAAAGCTCTTTTAAAGGAGAAGGACAGAGATGACACAACACAAATAACTGAGTACTTGCTGATCCCATTTATCATAGCTCTCTGTTTCTCCACTCTTTACACCTCACCTGAAACCACCACTTGTTACTTGTGGATTTAACTGCTTTGGACATTTCTAAATATGGCATGTCATTGGGGTTTTTATGTCAGTCTTAATTAGCTGTTCTTTTTGCCTTCATATTTGCATGTAAGTGTCATCATGGTAGATCTGTTGTGATACTGTTCTCTTTTATAGGTGCAAAAATGTAGTAGGCCGGCAACTGCTATTGTCACTGAATCCTTACTGTGTCTTTGAAGTAGACAGAGGTAGTTATTTATTATACATATAGTGAAAGTGCAGGTATAAGAAGATGTATTCAGTCTGTGCTTTAAAACCTAGGCCTTACTGGCCACCACACTGATTCTGTACAAGCAGTAACGTGCTGGCACTCATGGTAAACAGCTGCAGTGGTGCAACCAAATAAAATCCTAGGCGTGAGGAGACAGAGGAAAAAGTTAAGACAGCAAAATTAGAAACAAGTACGCTCAAAGCCTTTTTAGTGGTTGCAACTAAGTCCAATGAGCTATATCAAAGTGAATCTGATGTAGAGGAATCCAAGGTCTGGATACTCTAAAATTTACCATGCAATGGGTTAACTATCTCAGATAGAACATAAACACTGGGGAAAGCTTCTTCTCTGGGCAACACAATGAAGACAGTTTGCCAATATGGAAAACAAGCCAGAAATGCCACAGCGAGGGAAGAGAATTTAGCTAGCAGATTTCTATCAACTCTGGCAAACAGACAACATGAGCCCTTGATCTTCTATGTAAATCTATGGACATCTGACACTCAGCTATACCTTGGGGTTTTTTGTACATCTCATACTTTAGGAAAAAGTTGGAAAATGCATATTTAGTTTCCATGAAAAGATTCAATTTGGGCAATGTGACTAATGAGGGATTTGGATCTCCATGGTCATGTATTTAACCAGTGAAGAAGATGGAGAAGAGGAAGGAGAAACTGATGTGGGATGCATCCTACTCCTGATGAGCCTGGAACTAAAATCTGCTTGGTGCCAATCAGTGACAGGATTTCCATGTTTTCAACTACTGAAATAGTATTTTTCATCAGTTGTCGTTTCTACATAAGGCACTTCTGAAAACAGGCAAACCACATCCTTGTTTTGTTCTTACTGCGCTGTCATCAGCTTCATCTGGTGGGCCATTGTTTCTTGCACACAAAGAGATAATGAGCAGTACATAACTGTCCAGCTCTCTCATTGCTGCTCGTTCTGGCATGTATGATGATTTATACTGCAGAATACTGTGCTATATAGAGTTTTTGATACCACAGTCATTGCTGCAGTACACAAACTTCTGTCTGCAGTGCATTAAGCAACATATTCCCATATCCATATGTAGTCTTCACCAACAACATAGAGCTGGAGAGGGGTGCTCTGCTCATAGCCTGCAGGTTAGGTAAATTTGTAAGGGCAATTCGGTTACTGACGTATGTCATTCTCTCTCCCCACTCTTTTAAATAAGGATCAAAACTCAGAGAGATTGTCCTGGCAACCTGCTCAATGGATCAAACAGTTCCTCTCCCAGATACATATCAGGTGCTAAGGGATGCTGATATGCTGGTCGTACATTGAGCATATTCTTCACTTCCTTCTGCAGTCTCTTCAGACAATTTATAAGACACGCTTTCAATATAGGGAAGGGGGGTACAGGAGGTTTTATGAGTGAGATCAGGGGGAAGTTATTATTTTTATAGTACCAAAACCATGCAGAATTCTCTCTGTTCTTCCTAGAAGAGCTGACAATGCAATTTAGATATGAGGCAGCAAAATGAAATTTAAAAAAACCCCAAAACATAGAGCAGCTGGAAGAGATGTAAGGACAAAGGTTATAGCACTACAGCTACATTGTTAGGCAGCAAGGGCTAGCCTGAAGTAAATTTAGCAAAGAAAATTTATGGGAATAAATAAAATAAATCCATGTCTTTTTTACTATGTAATTCAGTAATAATAATAACAGAGGTCTCTGTAATACACCACATGAGGTTGCCCTTGCTATTAGAATGTCCAATTCAGAAGAAATAAAAGTTAACAACTGATCAAATCAAATTAAAATATAGAATCCCCAGCATACCCTTTCATCACGCTTTAATGGCATGTAAAAAGCACATACTTAGATAACCAAGTGAATCTGAGCAAATCTTTATGCAGAGATGTCACGGACAAGGACTTACTTCAGCTTTTTACAATATTCTTTTGAAGAGTTGCAAACCTAAAACTAAATCCAAATGTATAATTACTTAGGGATTCTATACCCAGAGAGCTGAATCAGATCAGTTGTGAGAGAAAAGCCAGTCCAGCATACAAGAAATCTTTGAACTGTACTTCCCATTTAAGTGTACGTTATAAGCTTGTATATAAAGAGCTGTATATATACAGCTGAATAGTTGAAGAAAAAGGGGCAGTAAGTCTAGTCTTTTCTTGAAGCAATGCAAGGTATCTGAGGGAATTGGCTTTGCGTAATTATTTGGGAGGTGGATTCAAAGCACACTGCTTTCACCCTAAAATATTCTTCTTTCATGGAATTAAGTTTTGTGTATTCATTATTTATTTCTCTCTAAAAAGAAAATCTATATAACTTACTCTCCTGTCCTAGCTTCTAAATCCTGGAGGTTGGTTCTGTCCTTATTAGGGTCTGTCTGAGTTTTGCTATTAACCTCAGAAGGAACGGGACTTGATTTTAATACTACTTCAGGGGCCTCCTCCAGTTTCAGTTGCTAATCTACTTTTATATGTAAATCACATAAATCATTGATTTATATGAAACTGAGGGGAAGGAGATGCCTGTGATTTTGCTAGGTGGAGAATCAAGGCCTAAATAACTCTCTGCTCTCAAGAGTTAAAAAATTAAAAGAAAACCAACCCCCTTCAGAATAGCAAGAGTATCCAGTTCATCATCATTCTGCAAACTGGTACCCTTTATGGTTTTTGCTCTTTTTCTCTTCCATCCCCACTATTCTTAATAATTCAGTACCTTCTTTCTTTAATCATATTATTAAAGGCAATGGACTGATGATTCATTTTACTTTCTTTGCTCTCTCAGTGATGTCCATTAATGAAGACTTACTTTTCAGCGCCATTGACTCACTTATCTAAATTATTTATTTGGTTGAGCAGTTCAGTGTATCAAACTTTTTTTGCTCAGTGTAGCAACTACTTATAGCTCAGATTGGAGTTTCATATTGATTTTCTCCTGGAAAATGTGTATGAAATGGATTGTGCTTTAAAGTGCCAAAAGTAGTAAACACAGGGCGGAGGAAGGTATAGATAAATAGATAACAATAATTCCTCTTTCTGTAGCAGTTTTTTACATTTGCTCTCCTTTCCATTTGGAATGAGTGAAAGATTTTTAAAAACCTTAATGGCACTGAAATTCCCATAAAGAAGCCTGGTGGGTACTGGTTAGGGTACTGGACACTTTTTGCCTTTTGCATTCAGCACAGAGTATTATTCCCTGGCCACTCCAAATCACAAAAAAAAACCCCTGATTTAAATGTCATCCCCACCCAAGGCTTATATAATAAATCATCACTTCCAGAAGACTTCATATAAATCTTCAAGGAAAGAACATGTACTAAGAAAATTTATTTCACAGAAAATTTTTGAGCTACTTTTCTACTGTCAGTTATTGCCCATTGCCTTGTTTGTCCTGACTCTAACTAAGGAGACCAAGGTTGTTTGTGGGATATGCTGGTGTGGCTCAACTCCATTTTACCACCCTTTTTCTCTCCTATGACCATCCGAATTCATAATCCTTCCTTCAGCTGCTTTCACAACTGGTCCTACTATCTTCTCCTCCTCCTATCTCCTAATAAAAATCTTTTTAAAGAATTTAATTGCTTTCAGTCTTTCATGTAATCCAATCAACAGAAGTACTTGTTTTTACTTGAATACTTGAATAAAAATTCTGACAAATTTCCAGATACCTAAATTTTCGTAGTGCTCCATGTGACATTTTGAAAGCTTATTTTCTTTGTTAAGCCCAGATTCATAGATTTCTGCATAATGTTCATATCACTGTTTGAAACTCTCAGATGTAGATTAATATTGGGAAACCTCTGTTTCAGTCTCAAAAAAAGAAAAAAAATCCCTGTGAAATAACATTTCTTTCAGAGAACAATATTTTCTTCCCCTAAATACAGTGGTTTGGCATGATGGGAAAAACTTTTTCCATTCAAAGTCTTTGATCATCTGGTGTTTATATTCCTAGGACTGTCTGTACTATTCTGATATATCCTGTAGCATCCCTGTAAAGCAGTTATCAGAAACAAGGGTGTAAGCTTGATTATAAGCACAAAAGAGTAAAAATTAGCATAAACTATAAAAGAAAAATGGAAGGTGAAACTTCTGATAAAACGTGACTGATATTTGCCAAGAGGGGAAGGAACTTTATTGGCTATTCAGTTTGTGGAAATGATGCAAAAAAAGCTTTGAATGCAGGAAATGCCTTGACTTGAGACTTAGTACCACTGCCTGTAGATAGGTCTCTGGAATGCGATTCTGGGATAATCGACAGAAGCTATTGTACTTTCTCCACGTAGCAGGAATGTTTGTTCATAGGCATTATGTGACACTAAGTATCATGGTGTTTCAGCAATTGTAATAATAAATTTTATTTTAAAGTGTATTTTGATCAAGAGAAGATTTGCTCTCTCCATTTTACAGATATAAAATGAAGCACAAAGGAAGTCTAAAAGTCGTATTTTCCTCTGTCCTACACTGTGAAACCATTTATATGTGGAAGATTAATATTTCCCATCAGATTGAACACAGTTTAACCCACCCTGGTAAACAATTACATATGAGAGCAAGATCAGCCTTTAAATGACTAATCTGTAGTGAAAAAGAAATCTTTAGTAAACTAACTAATAAATGTTACCCAGATCTTTAGAGTACATCATATTAAGAAACAGACTGGCAATACGACATTTTCAGTGTATCCCAGTGTATTAATTCCTTCCTCATTAGTGCTGGAGTAAATTATACAATAGATGCAACAAATAATTTTGTTTTCCATTTGACACCACTTATTATCAAACCCAGTCCAGGCCATACAACCCCATGCTTTCATAGCCTGAAATCTCCAGCACCATTCTCTACTGAAAAAATTGAGATGAGAATTGTTTTGATAATGTTTGACTGATGACTTTAAGTAGCTTTTATTAAATATTTGTTGAACTTAAATGCCTACTGAATACTTGGGAAAAGAGTGTCACTATTAAAATATCAATGCCATACCTTCTGAATTAGTGAGAGCTCTCTACATAAAATTCTAGGTACTTCTTAGAGTGGATTCCTTCCCAGCCACCTCTTACACAGCACAGCAATCTCCCCTCTAGACAAACCTTAACTCAACATGAAAGACTAAATATGACACTGCTCATCTGGACTCTTAAATGTTTCAGCAGAAAAACCTAGTCAATATGAAAAAAGTAACAAAAATTGAGGTAGGAAAAGATCACAGGCATTTACCAGTGTGCTGAGTGCAGCCCCATGCCCCTGCTCCAAAGGATTTAGCTGTCTGTTCTCAAGTCAACGCAGACATGGTGCAGCTGCATAATCTGGGCTTTGTTTGTTGAGAAAAGAGTTGTGTGAGAAAGAACCGTAAGAAGGGGCATGATTGTTCCCCCTCCCTGCTTGGAAGCTGCTTTCAGAGCCCTGCCCTTGCCCGTGGTCTCTGTCAAGGGTCCCTGCCCGTGCCTGGCCACGTACCCCACTGATCCAGACCCGACCCTGACCCACAGTCTCGACTTCCCAGCTTGGACTTGCAGGTATCTCACCACTACAGATTTGTCTGGCAGCCACTGGACTGCTGGCTGACCCTCATTGCCACTACCAGACTTGCTCTGCTCTTCTTCTTTGGGTACCACGGGTCTGGACCTTTCTCAGTGCAATCCCAGCCCCACAGCTGCCTTGGGTCACCCTCGGCTCCTGACTCGCCTTCCCTTACAGAGCATCCTGCTCTTGCTGCTCCCTGACACCACCTTTATGTGCCATAAGAAATCCAGGCCCAACACACACACTCCCTCAAAAAAAAAAAAAAAAAAGAGATAAGAAATAGAAGACAAACACGGCAAAGGATAAAAATCCTTTGCAGGTCACCTTAGGCATTGCTTTTTGGCAGAAACCAATTTGAGTATTTATAGCCAAGCTAAAACCCATTGAAAGCACAGGTCAGAATGGAAACAGTGACCCTTACCTACTGCAGGGCTGGCGAGCGCCGCCCCTCTCTAAGTACTTGTAAGCCGCTTGCAATAAAAAAACCTCTTAGTTTCAGCTCTCCAAGTGTCAGTCCTCTGTACTGGTTAATATTATCAAGGGAATCCCTGCCTGACAGAAAGTAATTTAGGATCCATTAAATATGATTACTTGGCCTTGAAAATGATGGATATTGAACAGAATTATAGGATCACTTTACAAAAGAAAGGTCTCTTTTACATCCTTTCTTGTGGGGCATTAAATAAAGTCTGAGAAAACTCCTAAGGGATTCCTGGCATTTATAGGTTACATTTATGAAAAGAAGGATTGATATTCATATTAAAAACTCTAAAAATTGAACAGGGTGATGTGGTAAGCACGTGGACAGCTGTGACATGTCTAAAAAGTGAGTGACATGTTCACCAACTGTTTTCCTTGCTTCAATTATACTAGAGATATGAAAAGTGCCTTTAATTTCAGGCTAATCTTTCATGTTCTCTATTGGAGTATTAACCCCAAGCGGTTTCCTAAGTTCCCCAGACTTCTCACTATATCTTCATTTGTAACTGAGGTACTTATGCCAGAGGTTTTCAAAATTCTCAGGTCACTGTTTTCATCATATCCTTTACTAGCCATATGTCGAAAGTGAGTTTGTATAGAGACTTGATATGCTTATGCTGCTTAAACAAACTGAAAGCTAAACTTGAGAAGACTATATTTTAGGTACAGGGGAAGTCTGACTTCTTCATTACTAAAGGATCTGCCCTGAACTTCAAACATACAATGAAAATAGACCGTTTGATCTTCCTGACTTTTCTCCCACTTGAATTTCTGATCAAAATTGATAAACTGAAATCAACTAACATTTCTTTTTATTCATTTTTCCATGCAGAAGTTGGGTTGGCTAATTTATCCTATGGAGAAGGCTGGAAATGTGGCCCTAAAAATTAGAAAAATAAGGTTTATGGATGGCTCTCCCTGAAAATAAATCCTGCTCTAGAATGAAGGGAGAAAAAGGAGACATTAAGAGAATAAAATGAAGAAAAATGAGGTCTTGGGCTTTGATCTTCCTCATCTCACTCCATTTCCACATAACAAGATGCCCTAGAAACCACAGTATCCTGGAACACCCATCTTCATTCTGATCGGTCTCACAGATAAGGCTTCACCTTACAGACAGAAATTCCAGATGCTTCACCTGAATCTTCTTTGTTAAGCATAAGGCAGCAGATTGATCACAAAGAAAAAAAGCACATTCATCATCTACTTCATAGACACAAACAAAACCACAGTATGTCTGGGCACAGCACAAGACATGGCCCGCTGACAAATCTTGGCTTACATGCTTTCTATTTTGAGATGAGGAAGAGCATTAATATTTTTTAGATATAAAATTTTCAAGCCAGTATTGTCAATGAGTTACCCGACAACTGATTTTTGATTGCAGTGTGTAAGTTGAACACGTATTCAGACAATACAAGATTATTGATGTATACCTTGAACCATTCGTATGCACTGGCAAATAATAAGCATCTAAATTTTAGTTATTTTTTACATGTTAATATATCATCTCAATGACATTCAATCACCTTTCTGGTTTCTTAGATCTGACTATACACAGTGCACATTTGAAGCAAGTCTGCCCACTTCCAGAGGCAGCCTTTCTGCTACTTCGCATTATGTGTGATCATTTGTACCTGTGTAAACATGGCACAGTATTTTATGGGACTACAATGCTTTAATTTATAGTGACAACAGCTGCTACAGGCATCTAGAGATGCGCAGATTTCAGGAAATCTCTGATTCTACAATAAAGTAGGTTAACTCTGAGCTGGTTTTTTTAGCTAGTAAAACAGCGACACTCAGCAGCCTCAAGCCTCAGGCACACATCACATACATACACATGGGTTTAAATTCCAGTTTCACCAAATTCAGAGCAAAGCTCTGAACTGGGATTTTCCGTATCAGCTAAGAATGCACTAGCTATTTGTTTGTTCAATAAGGGGGACAGTCTCCCTTTTCAACCAGGAAAACACATGCTTGACATAACTTCACCAAAAAAAGTTGTGTTAAAACTGATAGATGGCTCCAGAATATTACATTTTTAGTGAGTGAGCATTTATCTGATAAAAAGGTGGTTTCACCAAGCTGTTCTTGACCAATTCCACTTATGTGACCTTTGCATTAATTTTGGTGACTTTATTATACGTAATAAGTTGAAGAATAAAGCTCCTACATTACTAATGACATTTATACAAAAACATTTCCTAATAGTATCATTATAATTTCATAATCCTTAGCATGCAAACTAATGTGGTACTTAACATCTCCCTTCTTTTAAAGGAATCTATGACTACATATCTGGGAATATTTAACAACATAGAAAGTTTCTTTTTGTCTAATTTTGCTTTTCAGTATGTAACTGGAATCTTCTTGGAGATAATGACACCTGAAAAGCTCTGTCTCTAAGTATAGAAGGAGATGGAAAGAAAAAGAAAATCATGTAGTTGTAAAGAAAGGAGCACTAAGCAGCCTTTGATATATGTACTAAAAATCTTTTTTCACTATGTTTCAATATATGGAAATGCACATAAAACTATATTTTTAATTATGCATAATTTAATTATTCTTTAGACAGCAAGCTTAGGCAGCCAGACTAGGTCAGAAGCACATTTTTATGGTTGTGACATAAACCCTGGCAAACAGGAGCTTATAATAACAGGAGCTTTTCTTTGCACATCCCTCTCCTCTCTCAGTTCTAGAAGTGAACCTAATGAGAAGCTTCAACGCTCAGACTGGAGAGAACAACATTTCATTCTGTGAGACAGTTTAGAAATGTGTCCTAAGCTTCACTCACATGCATCAAAATAGTATCCTAAGTTTTTAGTTTCAGGCTCTTCTAGGGTTACATCCACATTTGAAATCTGCCAATTTTTTTCTGAGGGTTAGATGGTTTGCAACACCAGCTCCCACCCTGCTGTGCCCATACATACACATCTAAACATCTTTCCTTTGCGTTGTTGTGATTACAGTGCACTACAGTGTTTTAAAAAAGGTGCTGAACAGCCTGGTCATCCACTATACTGCTCTGCTGTGTACTGCATATATTGCAGGATTTATCATGTCATGCACTGTTGGATCCCTATCAGAAAACTACATAATTTCAGACCAGGAGGAAAACTATACAGTTCCAATAACTTCTCTTGTTTCATTCCATCATTCCTTTTTTTTTTTTTCCTAAACAGTGCCATTTTCAAAATACTGGTAGGTGGCATGGAGAAAACAGTGAAGACCTATTATTCTTTACTGTGATTAATATAGATAGGCTCCTGAAAAAATATCCAAAGTTGTGCTGTGACATTAAAGCAAAGATTCTGAAAATATGAATGAAGACATGGCTCAGCAAACATTGAGTGGTCTGAGAGGAATCCTGTGGTCCACTCATACAAAAACACAGGATGGTGCAGGACCGTGGCGAGGAGCAGTAAAACTGTTATGAATTGGCCAGCTCTGACTATTGCCGATTAGCAGGTAACTATGGCAATGTGTTCTCAGTTAATCCTTCATTCATCTTGAAATTAAGATGTTTGCAACCACAGAGCCTTTTCTCTAACTCATAAACCTGAGTAAAACATAAGAAGTTCTGCTGGTTTGTGGTCATTGGGTTCCCAAAAATGTACTAAAGCAATTAAGGGGATACATGGAACCATCTTCCTTCCACTCCAGTTGTCAGCATTCAATAACAGAAAGGAAATCTTTTCTTTGGACTCGTGTTTTGGTTTCTAATCTTTCTATATACTGTATTGGTCTCTGCCAGGTGACTTTCAGGTGCTGGGATTGTCTCCTTCTTTGTCTGTTCATTGGCTGAACTTCTACAGGTTATGAAGTCTTATTTTTTCAAAGTTATTACATTGTTACTATAGAAAAGAGGGCGGTTTTATAACAAATATCCCATGTATACTCGGAATTCATCGTAGGATGGCAAAATTGTGTCATGCTTTTGCCAGACCAAAGACAGACACTTCAGAGTGAAGCACCTTCAGCTTTTGAGTTAGTGAAACCAGAGTTTGAATGGAAACTTACCAAAATTAGACCACAGAGCCCAGAAAGTTGTTCATAATATTATTTGCTTTCTGACTAAGAGATAAAGCAGAAGTTACAAATGAATGCATCAGGGTTTTCAGAATTTCTGTGTAAAATCCATACATACCTATACATCAGTGATCATACTACTGGGCAGAAGCAGTCTCAGTATCAGTTTTGAAGCCAAACACGTTACTTATCCATACTGTTCGACTCCTGGAAAGCTTTCAGGGTGAGCTCTGGGCACTCGGTACTACTAGCAAGAAAGCTGTTTCTTATAGCTGTTTCTGGGATGAACTTTTTGTGAAGATAGGGGCTGGAACTTCATAGCTAAGCCTGGCCACTTCCTCATGCCATAGATATCTGTGCAGTGATGTCAAGATGATCCATGTCAGTCCAACAAGGTAGTTTGGAGTTTGTCCCAGAAAAGCCCCAACATCCCCGCTAGGGCAAGGTTAGACAGTGTTTGTGAACAGATAAAATTCAGATTGCCAAAGAAGGAAATATGACTGCTTCCAGATTTTAAGAGGATCCTGAATCACATGGAGCTCTTAGGACTGACCAGGCATCCAAGCTATATCCCTTTGCTTAAACGGCTTCAAGAATACTTAAACTCCAAATAGAAAGCTGACAACTTCAGTAACATACGGTAAAAGGTACACAAACTGTGGAAGGGAGGGATGGGATCCTGAAGAATCAGCATTTTCTAGGTCTCAAATGCAAAGGGCAGTAGACAGCTGTTGGCTGGTACTTAAGCGGAAAGGTGCTACACTCTACTGAAAATTCTGTAGTAGGGGACATACGAGTAAATATGCAGGCTGACACAAGTACCCATAATATATTATGATAACTGGAGGACTTGGCGGTGTGTAAAATTTACAAATTTTCTTTTTTTTTTAATTATTTTTGTTACTTATGTTAAGCACTTATGTTAAGCAGAAGGTAAATTGAAGCTGAAGTCAGCAGCACGAAGCATTGTCAGACAAAAAATCTTTTACCTTAATATCCAGTCCTACAGATCTTATGCAAGTAAAAATCTGTCCCTAGAAGCTAAATGTGTATTTTTCGCCAAGTGAATAAACTTATGCTCCTTGCAATATGACTTTGACATTTAGCACATCTATTAAATTTCAACATATTACTTGATTTATCAGAAATACTTACGCTACTTGTAACTCTATGTTACTTGTAACTCTATGTACTTATGCTACTTGTAACTCTTAGTTCCTGATTTTCAGGGTAGGTTTATGATGAAGATTCTTGCACCTGCAGAGAACTTTGCTGAGTTTTAGAGGACTCTACATATGTGCAGGCTGCGGACAGGTGCTTGCAAGAATGAGTCTAGATTGTTACTTGAAATTTAAAACACTTAATTGTTAGTTACCCTGGATAGATAATTATACCATCTATATCCCACTGCATTTACACACAATGATGTGTCCATACTTTCTAAATTACAAGATCAAATCTAAATGAAAACACTGTATTACAAATCAAGATAATTTGATTTGTCAAGATTCTCTGTGGTGTAGAAAAAACTAATTGTATTGATGGACAGGAGTTTTTGTGTGAGTCAATACAGGAGCACTGGAGTTTAAGAACAGATTTCTTGGCTCATCAAATCCAATTTCCTGCTGTCACAGGTGGTCATGTGTTTCATATACTACTTCCACTACACTTCTGGAAAAATAAAAATACAGCTTTCCTAACTGACCCACATCAAGCTTTACAAGTTTTGCTGCCACTTCGGATTTCAGTCCCCCTTTCCTTTCATCTGTCCTGTGATCCACATTGAAAACTGAGGCAAAATATTTAAATACATTTTGAACCATGCATAATTTATCCTCCATTGCTCCTTCATCTTCAGTGCACAGGGATCTCACTTACTGTTCTCTTAAATTTACGCAGCTGAAGAATCTTTTGGTATGTATTTTTTTAAGACTAACAACGTTTGACTTTTGACAATTCTTGTTTACCACTACACTTCCCATCACTGACATTTAGTTTTCCTTGCTGACCCCTCTTTGATTTAAGTAATTAATTCTCCTAATTACTTGAAGTTCATTCTTCCTTTTGAAATCAAGAAACCTAAAGACCAGCTTCTATTAATCCTCCAGTTAATCTAAATGTAATCTATATGTGATCACTTAAAAGAAGGTTGTTTTTATGACCAACTGTTCTTTAGTCCGCCTACCACTTGTCAAAACCTAATGTAAATAAATTCTAAAATAGAATCAGCAATAATGCTATAATTGATTCAGTAATCATTCAGTATTGTCTACCACATCCAGGAAAGACTGGCTCCAAATATTATTCTTGACACTTGTTTCCCAGGGAGTGGCACAGAAACTGGCCTGTCCATCAGTCATTTTGACTATTGTGTTCGCAGCTCATTTATTTCTTTTTAATTCAAGCTGTGGCCCCACAAAACTATAAGCCATTTTAATTGCTAGCTCCTTTCATCTTTCAAGCCCCCATCTATTCAAACTGTGGCTTCTTTTCTTGTCCCTTGTACTAGTTCCAGTGCTCTTAAAGCCTTTAACAAAACCCCTCCAATAAAAAAAAAAGCAAATAAAAAAATAAAAAGACCTGGAAAAATTATAGAAGTTAGTTGCTTCCAATGCAGGAAAACCCAAGTCCTTTGTAGACTTAGATCAAGATTCTCAGTGAAATCATAGGCTTAAGAAGTTATAATGTAATATAGCTGGATTTGGTGTCCTACTCTAAAAGTGCAGCATTAGTAGGTAGGTAGATGCTTATGCTTCCTTGAGTACACAGGCCTCAGAAACCAAGTACTTCCGAAGATAAGAATCTACACACTTCATGAATAGAAAGCAGTTTTAAAAATGAAATAGTTCAACAAGTCCCTTATGTGTTAAGCACGTTAACAATATCCATAGAATCACAGAAAAGCTGAGGCTGGAAGGCACCTCTGGAGATTATCTAGTCCAGCCCTCTAGCCATAGCAGGGTCACTTAGAGCAGACGGCTCAGGGACAGGTTCAGTCAGGTCCTGAATATCTCCAAGAATAGAGACTCCACAATCTCTCTGGGCAGCCTCTTACAGCGTTTTACCATTGTCAAAGCAAAAAAGGGGCTTTTTTGTCATGTTCAGGTGAAATTTCCTATATTTTAATCTGCGCCTCTTGTACTTTTAGTGACTACCACAAAGACGAATCTGGCTCCAACTTCTTTACTCCCTCCCATTATGTACTTAGAAGATCACCAGTAATTTGTCTTCTCTTCCTGAGGCTAAACAGTCCCAGCCCTCTCAGCCTCTCCTCATACAACAGATGCTCCTTAATCATCTTAGTGGCTCTTTGCTGGACTCCTTCCAGTATGCCCATCTCTTCTCTTGTACTGGGGAGCCCAGCACTGGACACAGTACTGAGGAGATGTTTCTTTTCTCCAGCTCTGTTTTTGTTTATTTTCATGTTCATTTTACTTGTTCCATGAAAGGAATTATTTTCCCTTTTACTTAGAGTAATTTTCAGCTCCGCTCCTGCATACACACATTTACCTTGGCATGATACTGCATAGTTTAATGTTTCAGTGTTGTAAGGAATGCTTTATCACTCAGAGGTCACCTAGGCTGGCAAATGGCACCGAGTATGCAAAGTCAAAAACAAAACCTTATCTATTACACAAAGAATGTCAATTTGATATTGCATTTGAATTTTTCAGTTCTAGAAAATCATAAATTCCTTTTAAATTGAA
Organism: Limosa lapponica baueri; assembly: GCA_002844005.1. Lineage (NCBI taxonomy): Eukaryota > Metazoa > Chordata > Aves > Charadriiformes > Scolopacidae > Limosa > Limosa lapponica. The sequence goes on from KZ505637.1 coordinate 1,481,647, forward strand.
ACAAATGAATCTACAGGAAGGAGGTGAAGAGATGGGGAACTTTCTATGGAGTATGTCAATCTGTAGATTAATTAATACATTGATTCCATTTGAGAGCCTGCATGTACCTGTCTCCCCACTGAGATATCCACTGTGCAATCAGTGGTAATTTAAAAATCAATTGCTCTTCTGTAGTAATTAAATTTGTCCATTTAAACAGATATAATTGATAGAGCCTGCAACTAATTTCAAAGCAGGGATTCTTAAGGGATTCTAGAGATTAAGGGATGTGAGCCAGCAATTTGTGGGGTTTTTTACTCAATAAATGAACATCTAAATAAACGGGTTTATATATAGGTTTTTCATACACTATACCAGTATGAAGTTTATCTTGAAATATACTGCTAGACAAAGCCAAAAACTTAATGGAAATTATTATAGTTAAGCAGAACTACATCTTAAAGGTATTGAAATATAGTTATTCTTACATTTCACTGAACTAAATGTGCTGCCTGTACTATAAAATTTCATCATATTCTTTAAAATTTCTCTTTTTTGAGATGATGCTCTAGCTTTTTATAAGTCTGGTTAAATAAAGTTTGTTTTTCTTGAAAATGTCATTAAAATTTGTTTTTGTTTTGAGCATATAGAGAGAATTTATGGAGGTCTTGCCACACATAGTGCTTAATCAAACAAAAAATGATGCTTGCATGTGCAGAATACATGTTTCTGAGATTCATTAAATAACTATCTCCCCTCAAGGCAATTCATTGTTATGAACCAGAGGGCTTTAAGATGGGCTATTTAGGGAAAAAAAAGGCAGAAAATAGAACAAGAGAAAAAGGGAGAAACCAAAGACAAGCATGAAATGCGTATTCACAGTTTTAAAAGTCTTTGCAATTTACTTCAGCCCCGAGGTGGCATTAATTGACACATTAGCAAGTTATATACTGTTATGTGCCTATTTAGCCTAGAATTCAATAAAAATAACACCAGGGAAATCGCTGTAACACATTGCATGTACACCATGTGTTTAAAGTACAGAACACCTTACAAAAGCAGACACAGTATTAATGACAACGTGTTGCAGTTAACTCACAGACTGCCTCTGCAACTCATGTAATTGAATTGCTGTCAGTTTGCAGAGGCATCTTTACAATATTTTAAGGCATAATCTTGTAATTCCTAAAAATTAAAGAGAACTGAAATTTATTTGAACAAGGTCTGGTTTCCCATACTATAGCATACACCCACAAAAAGAGCAATCACTCATTTGTTGTTAAGATTAACACTGATATGCTAATATCTACTCCAAACTGTGTGCCTTCTATAAGAAGTGGAGTAATATGCATTTAGAATAGCAGGGTAAAAGACTTAGGTAGATTATGTTGTTTTAGCAAGTGGGAAATAAAGTTTTCTTTCACAAATGAAGGGACAATTCAGCCTTTCAGGATCTTGAAATTCAGTTCTACCCAGTGAAACTATTGGATTGTCCAATTTTTCTTTCAGGAAAGTTTAGGAATTTTTTCATTTTTTATTTTTTCTGCTTTCTTTTCTTTGAAAAAAAAGAAGAATTAAAAAAAAAAATCTTACATATGACACTTTCACTATCATTACAGCCAGATCTGTTTAACCTCTCGAGTGCCCCAAGTCAGATAACAATCGTGCAGATTGTTTCAGTATGCCCCTGTTTTATTTATCTACTTAATATAACCTAATCTAGATAAATAAAACAGGGATAATAGGAATACCATAACAAATACATTCTGCACAATCTCAGTATGTAGAGAATTGTTACAGAAATGTTAAGGTTAGTATGCACAGAGGATGAATAGCAATATCTGGGTGTGTAAGCATCAGAAGGAAAAACCAGCTGGAGAACAGTTACAAGAATGGCCTGTATTCACAGCACCTAGATTAGCAGGTCATCAAGATCCTAGCACCTATCTACCTACACTTTAGCAGGACACCCAAATGAGGAGGCAATAGGCAGTGAGTAAATCCCAATGATTTGCCAAAGTGGGACAGGATGGTAAAAATAATCACGATCAGGTTACAAAAAGACCTAACCAAAACCAAGATGTGGGAAGAAGGTATAAGTGTATGACTGAAACCAGTTTAGATTTAAAAGAAAGCCATTTTCCACTCCTAGGAGGTCTTCCATTGTTGCTACAATGTTGCAACATTACTTCCTACAAACCATGGATATTTTATTCCTTAGCATCATAAGAGCAAATAATCAATTCCCTGTGTTTGCAGGGTTTTCTACGAAAACATATTGAATGACTTAATCTTTTATTATAATTGGGCTATAAGATTGACTTTAGTATTTTTGGATTACCTCCTCTGCTAACTACCAGAACTATACAAACAGATCCTCATCTGGTATGCACTGTTACAGCTTCATTAAAATCAAGAGAGCTACAACAACCTACACCAGCTGTGGATCTGCTACCTAAATTTGTTACTGGACACAAACTAAACTCGGCTGTTTGCATTCGTGCTTCAGACCGGACCAGAGGCTTCATGTAAAACAGACTGCTGAGACTGAATATACTGTAAAATGAAAGAAACACTTTAAAAAGAAATATATATATAATCAGGTGATCTGCAATTATTAAATGATTCATTCATTTTCTGAATAGCTTTATGAGATGCATCTGGCAAATATTACACACTTTTTATAGCTGGGGAATTGACACCCAGAAGGCTAAGTGACTTGCCTGTGGTCATACAGTGTTTCCAAGCTTTCACCTGCAAGACTCAGCTGTCTTTCAGTAAGGTTAATAAATTATTGTAATGATCAACACTATTCAACCCGTTTCATTCAGCATTTACATTGAACTGCAAATAAATTTTGTTCTGCGGTGTTAAAATTTGGCTTATCTGTTGCACGGGTCAGGTATTATTTAGAATCACTGGTGATGAGACCGATTCCATTTCTAACACTGCTAAACTAAGAGTTGTTCCATAGACTGTTGTTTCTAAATAGCAAAAAATACAGCTCAAAGACAGTTCTGCAGATACTAGGGCCTGCAAAATTATCTTATGCTTAGGCCTGCAAATGCTGCCAACTTCTGTTTCATTAGTGTGTACAAAATCCAGTTGGTTATTGCCAATCAAATCAGAGTAGGGTAATGAGAAACAAAACCAAATCTTAAAACACCTGCCCCCCACCCCTCCCTTCTTACCGGGCTCAACTTCACTCCTGATTTTCTCTACCTCTTTACCCCAGGTAGTACAGGGAATGGGGGTTGCAGTCAGTTCATCACATGTTGTCTCTGCTGTTCCTTCCTCCCCAGGGGGAGGACTCCTCACACTCTTCCCCTGCTCCAGAGTGGTGTTCCTCTCATGGGAGACAGTCCTCCACGAACTTCTCCAACATGAGTCCTTCCCACCGGCTTCACGAACTGCCCCAGAGTCGGTCCTTTCCAAGGGGTGCAGTCCTTCAGGAACAGACTGCTCCAGTGTGGGTCCCCCATGGGGTCACAAGTCTTGCCAGCAAACGTGCTCCTGTGTAGACTCCTCTCTCCACAGGGCTAGAGGTCCTGTCAGGAGCCTGCTCTGCAGGCTTCCCACAGAGTCACAGCCTCCTTTGGGCACATCCACTTGCTCCAGCGTGGGGCCTGCCACAGGCTGTAGGTGGATATCTGCTCCATTGTAACTTCCATGGGCTGCAGGAGGACAACATGTTTCACCATGGGCTGCAGGGGAATCTCTGCTCCAGTGCCTGGAGCACCTTCTCCCCACCTTCTTCACTGACTTTGGTGTCTGCACAATTGTTTCTCCCACATATTCTCACTCCTCTTTCTGTCTGCTCTTCCAACACAGTTTTGTTTTCCCCTTCTTAAACATAATATACCAAATGTGCTAACACTATTGCTGATGGGCTCGGCCTTGGCCAGCAGCAGCTTGGAGCTCTATTGGACATGGGGGAAGCTTCCAGCAGCTTCTCATAGAAACCACTCCTGTAGCCCCCCTGCTACCAAAACCATGGCATGCAAACCCAATACAACTTTGTTCTGCCATCTGCCTGTTCTTTTATGAGGTAAAATCACAGAATCATAGAGTGGTTGTAGCTGGCAGGGACCTTTAAAGATCATCTAGTCCAACCCCCGGCTGTGGGCAGGGACATCTTTCACTAGGTCAGGTTGCTCAAAGCCCTGTCCAATGTGGCCTTCAACACTTCCAATGATGGGGCATCCACAATTTCCCTGGGCAACCTGTTTCAGTGTCTCACCACTCTCATTGTAAAATATCTCATCATTATTTCTGATCTAAATCTACCTTTTTACAGTTTAAAGCTGATGCCTCTTGTCCTGTCACTATAGGCCTTGGTAAAAAGTCTCTTTCTTATAAACCCCCTTTAAGTACTGAAAGGCGACCATAAGGTCTCCCTAGAGCCTTATCTTCTCCAGGCTGAACAACCCCAACTCTCTCAGCCTGTCTTCAGATGAGAGGTGTTGCAGCCCTGTGACCATTTTCATGGCCTCCCTGGACTTGCTCCAACAGGTCCATGTCTTTCTTAGGCCCGGGACCCCAGAACTGGATGCAGGACTCAACTGTAAACAGTTTCTGTCTGTTTCTGGCTGTTCCCTGGCGTTCCTCTGAGGTCACCTCAGCCAGGCTGCGCTCACTGAGGAGGCTCCGGCTACTGCAGGGGCCCTGGCCCATGAGCTCCGGCACTTGTTGGACCCCTCTCTCCCGCAGAAGAGGCAAAATTCTGCAAAACTGTTACTTCTGTGCACACTTGTTATTCAAGGTCTTTTTGGACTTCCCAGAGAATCCCCTCTTTTCCTCTTCCATTCCAGGTGTAACTTCCCAGGTTTTTCGCTGGAAGGTTGGGCCTTGCCGTGCGTTTATCACACAGCAGGGTAGTTCCGCCAGCGCCCTTTGGTTGCAAACCCCGCAACCTCCTGGAATAGGATATTTGCTGAAGTTGAAAATGTGTCTTATTTGTGGGGAATAAGGTGTCACCAGCGACTGATAAACGATTCACCAGCAGAGCCAGGGGGCACTTTCTGCCCGGAAAGAAATAAAGCCGGGCCCGCCCTCCCCTCAGCCCGGCCGGGCCGCGGCGCCTCAGAGTGGCGGAGGGCGGGGCCGGATTGCGCGGGGGAACGGAAAGCTCCGGCCCGGGTTTCCCGGCGTCTTGGAGTCTCGGTGCCATCCGGGGGGGGCGGGGAGAATTTAGGCGGCAGCAACCCCGGGTGGGATGAGGAAGGTGGAGGTGTGGTAGTCGTTTTTTTCAGGTCGCTCCCTCTTTGCCCTCCGGTCCCCGCTTGTCGCCTTTTCCCTCGGCCAGCACCGCTGCAGGCCCCGCCGGGGCGCTGGGCCGGTTACGGCCCCGTGACGGCGCTGCCGGTCGCCAGTGCAGCGCGTCGGGGCCGGGCCCCTGGGCAGCGCCTGGGGCCGGGCAGAGCCGGGAGAGCCGCGGATGAGGGCAGGGCGGGCCGGGCCGTGGCCGCCCCAGCAGGGATACCGCTTTGCGCTGCGGGAAAGCCGGCCGCGGCTGTGCGCCTGTCGGCGGTCTGCTTTCTGTAAGAGCCGCCTCGCTAATTGCTTTTAGGTTTTTGACTGGGTGTAAGTGTGTCTTGCTGGGGGCGGGTGGGGGTGTGGGGGTGTCAGTCCCAGGGGGCTGGAGCCCTGTCACCAGAACTTGGGTTTGTTCTTAAACCAGCCCTGCTTCTCCGTCCTGTATCTTCTGTTTTGTTTCAGAAAGCGTTTTGGAAAAATACATGGAGAATAGTGGAGAATGTTAGCTTTGAGGAGCTGTAATGTGTGATGTTGATTTCTATATAACGACAGGTGGAAGTCATGTTTCTGGTGAAATTTGTTCCCCCGTCACAGCAATCTGGTCTTTTCCCTGGGGAAAGCTGGTGAGGAAATCCAGCACGCAGTGTGTTTGTCGCGACCCCCGGGTTCCTATCTCTGTGATTTTGTGGTCTCCATTGCTTGTGATGTGTTTCATAAATCAGCAGCTAGATTTTCACTTGCCTGTTTTGTAGCTAATGTTACAAGAGGCATCTTATGTTTCTTCATATTATAATTTTCTTGTAATTGTGTCTGAAGAGCTATAAGCATTAGCCGTAGGGTAGGAGGATATACTAATAACAATGCGGAAGACTCCTTCAGTGGCAAATTTGAAACCATCTTGAATTTTCAATTTTTAAGTGGTTTGTTTTGAATTGTATTAATGAGTCACTGGAAAACAAACCAGAATATTCATCTTGTATAGGGCCAACTATACAGGTGTGGGAATTTGAGACATGTTTGTACAACCTTTTTTGGAGACCTCCAGCATTGGAGGCAGAGCACTTTCCCTACACAACTTATTTGTATGTTTATTAAGAAAAACTTTGCAACTGTAAGGACAATAATGTGCTTGCTTTCTGCTATAATTTGAATCCATTTCTAGTTGCAACTATAAATGGCTTAGAAAACAGCTTATTTATGTTTTCTTTGAAGTTGGCTGTTATGTTTGGTTTTGTTTTGGGGTTTTTTGTGTGCCCTTTAATCAGGTCTCCTCTATTTTAACTTAAACATTCCCAGTTACTTTAACATTTTCCTGTATATTATGCATTTAAGCTCTGGTCATTCTTGATCCTCTTCTCTGGACTCATTCCAGTTAGTTCATATACTCAACTCAATCTGAAAGGCAGCACTCAGAACTGGATAGAGTACGGCAGCTGAATTCTAAACGGTAGTGAGTAGAGTGGATGATGTATGTGCTTTCAAAGCTTTACTTCTGTTTACGCATCCTGCTATGGATGGCATTCTTGCTGTTTGCATATTCAGCTTCTGTTCCAGTTTAGACTCCAGGTCTTTTATGGCCTATGTTACTTTTTGACTCTGTTTTTCTGCATGACCTTGCAGCCAAGATGAAAAGTAGTGTCGATTTAATACTAAATCGGACCTATGCCACAAACTAAATCCTTACCACATAAGGAAATATGTTTTCTGACTCTAATTAGGACAAGACTGTGTACTTCCAAGGCTGGTAGGAGACAAAATTCCAAGCTTGTCTTTTGCTCTTTGATCTTTAGCAGTAGCATGTTTATTCCTTAGATGTGCAAGGCGCGGAGCACCCTGAAATAGATGTGGAGAAGTCTGTCCTTAGTAAATAGGATTTGGAAATATATTTGGGCCACACCATAATAATGCCTATCTTAGCTCCTTTCTCCTTCTCCTGCATCTCCTATGTTTACCTCATCTGAGCCTTTAGTCTTTCACAGGGCTCAAAGACCACGGCAAGAAGCTCTATTCTGCTTTTGACACCTTGTACTACAGAGCATTTTCCCCATTCACCACATAGACTCTTTACAAAATTTATAAGCTAAATACAAAATCCCTTGTGTAATATGCCACAGCTGTCTCTTACTTCAGATTTTTTTTCTTTGCATGTCACTATACTGTTTGAGCACTTTCCTGATGTGTAAATTAGATCTGTATGACAGTATGTTAACTAAAATTCATCAGTCTTTACAGTTCTTTCTCAGGAGACTTTCCTTCCCTTCTAATGGAGGCTGCCTTGAGCTGTACAGAAACTTCCAGCATAGCAGAGAAGCTTTTCTCAGCCTACCTGTCTCTAACTTCACGGTAGCGCAAACTAGAAAGCATATGGTGTCATGTGCTTACTCTGTCTAAACTCCCTGCCTTCACATGATGTGACAACAACTTGGAGGAGAAGGGGGTCTTCTAAGAGTGTTGTGTTTTCTTGCATCTTCAAAAGAAGACTGAAACTCAGTAGCTGTTAAATTCTAAAGGAAAAGAGAATAGGAAAGGAAAAATTGACTTTATAACTGCTTTACAGCATTGATAAGTCCTATCCTGAATGATTTCAGTGAGATTAGGTAACTCCTTAGTGTAGTGACAACTGCATCTAAGGCATACATCCAAATGTTATTAAATAAGGCCCACAATTATATAGGAACGTATCTAGTAGAGGTGGAACAGTCCTACCAGATGACCAGGTTTCTTTCCATTAAGCTTAAGAAAAATATTGATTCACCAGATATTTTCAGTTTTTGTGCATCTATCTCGAATCTCATTGTAACTTGCCTTATATTGCGGTAGGCTTTTATTCTTTGCAATGACTTTGAATGGACTGAATTTTTGAAAACTAGGGCCATTAACTCTTTCTGAAGAGACAGGGCTTTTGGAGACACTGAATAAATTACTTTTTATTTGCTGGTATGTAGAAAGACTGTACAACTTGTGAGTTGTAGTATCAAAATGCCACAAATTATAGTTAGTAGAAATGTATTGTGTATCTTAAAGTTATTATAATGTCTCAACTATTATGCTGTTGCGTTAAAGTTTGCTCCCTCCATCCCTTTTCTTATCTAAGAAATTATAAGGATATAGGTAATACCATAAGAAGTATTTTTATTCTGTTGTTCTTACTACTGTTGTTGACTGAAATACTTTATCTGTCTTAGATGCAGCAATTTTGGAAGAATGTGACCAATTTAAATTAGTCCAGAGACAATTTAATTTTACTTTTTTTTTTTTGAAGCCCAAGAATCCCCAGTTCTCTTTCTCTCATCTTCATAAATATTGGGGAGTTAGAATTATTGCTGTAGGGGAGAAATTTATTACAGTACATTTTTGTGATTTTAAGAATATGCTTTATTTGTATATAACCTAAATATCATAATGTAGGTGAACTGTGTATTATTTGGAAGTAATTTGTGGGACTAAACAATATCTGTTGCACAGATGACTTAAACTTGTTCATTTCTTCTGAAAACTAGTTTTCCTGTATCATACAACATGATGAGTGATTACTCTGTTATGAAGAAAGCACTTTAAGATAAATCAGGAGTATTCTAATGTAGATGCTTTTGGTCTCATGTAGAAAACGAGACAAACTTAGATAATTATGTATTAATATAGGCTAAAATAATACTCTCTTTCTTATTTTAGGGACCTGTGGGATTTAAGAATATCTCTCCTAAGAAAACTTGCTGCTTCTACAGCCTTCCATCTTAGTGAGCAATTGATGGTTTCACTTGAAATATCTATCTCAAGAAGTTAACAGTAGGCAAGGTGTAATTGCTTTTTAAAAATGTTAAAAGTTCAGCAGTGTGTAGCAGCTGACAGGATACCCAAGAAAAAGCCATATATTTGTGACATTTGCTATAAGCAGTTTGAAACACCATCAAAATTAGCTAGGCATTATCTGATACATACTGGTCAAAAGCCATTTGAATGTCATGTGTGCCATAAAACATTTAGGCAGCTAGTCCACCTGGAGAGGCACCAGTTAACCCATAACCTGCCTTTTAAGTGTATTGTTTGTCATAGAAACTTCAAAAACTTAATCACTTTCTTAAAGCATCAGCAGCTTCATAATGAAAATTATCAGAATGATACCAAGCAAGCAGAGAACTCTATGAATTTTGAGCAGGACAGGGTCACTTACGCTGTATTTCGATGTTCTATGTGCTGTAAATCTTTTACAACTGAAGAGAGGTGGATGCTGCATCAGTGCCTGAAGGCAGATCATCTACATGGTGCCAGAAGGAGAAAGAAAACTCATGCTTGTGAATCGTGTAACAAGACATTTCCATCAAGATCTAAGCTAGAGAGACACTTCCTTATTCATACTGGTCAGAAACCTTTTAAGTGTTCTTCATGCGGTAAATCTTTCAGACAGTCAACACACTTGAAAATCCATCAGCTCACACACACAGAAGAAAGGCCTTTTCGGTGCTGCTTTTGTCAAAAGGGGTTTAAAATACAGAGCAAGCTCATGAAGCACAAACAGCTCCATGCCAGAAGTAAGACTTCCCCCAGTATTTTATACAAAGCAAAGACTCTTAAATATCCCAGACCACAGAACCTGTTGGAAGGAAAGAAGGATAGTTTTGAGAATGCTGACACTTACGAGTCACATGAGAATGACCCACATGATGTTCACTCAATTTATATCGTACCCTTTCAGTGCCCAGCATGTGAGCAGTGTTTTGAAACGGAGCAGGTTCTAAATTTGCACAAATGTTATCTGAGAGGTGGCAAAAGTTCGAATAATGGTACAACAGCACGCAGCCACAGAGTCAGCATGAAAAATAAGATCCTCACGAAGCTGAAGCGTACTGGAGGAAAGGCAACAGATTTTTCTCTGACTGACAGAAAAAAAATAAAATTGGGTCACTTTAAAAGTCCTGACCTGGTTGAAGCTAGAGATCAGCGCTGTGATCAGCATGCTTCCACTAAACCTTTCAAGGATTGCTGTAGCAAGCTTGACACGCACAAGGCACTTAGTAATCGGATGAAAAGAACGTTTGCTGTGCCATTACCTAGGCAAGAGCACCCACAACCTCATGACTTTGGAATTAATTTAAAAGGTATGCTTACTGGGGAAAGCATGTTAAACATGGGTGATTCACTGCATAATAAAGATGACGCTTTTTATGGTTCATCGGATGATGGCTTCTTTGATAATCCAGAAGTACTTCACTGTGCTTTTTCAGCTTCTGCTAAAAATACACATAACAGACACAAAGTGTGTAAATGTGACAGATGTGAAAAAATCTTTCCGTCTTCATCCAAACTTCAAAGACATTATCTTATACACACGGGACAGAAGCCCTTTGGCTGTAATGTTTGCGGGAAGACATTTAGACAGTCAGCTCACTTAAAAAGACATCAGCTCACCCATACTGAAAAGAGACCCTATAAAAGCCCCGTTTGCCAGGTAGAATTTGAAAACCTGAACAAACTTTTCAATCATCAGGGAGATCACATTGAATTTAAGTCTTCAGAGCCTGTGGGTTATTCTCAAACACCTTCACGGGCATCTGGCTTTCAAGAATTTGAGCTGATTCAGTCAAACCAAGCAGCTGGAATCAAAGTTGAAATTGAGTCAGGGGACTTTGTTCTCGACACCAGCAGCAGAAACACACAGCCGTATTTGTGTAGTAAATTGTTGGAAACAGAGCAAAGCTGTTACAGCTACTGGCATGACTTTTCTGAAGGTACTGAAAAAAGCGAAGTTGTTAACAAATTGTATCAGTGCAGTATCTGCTTTAAAACTTTTAAATCGCCTTCTAAGCTTGAAAGACATTACCTAATGCACGCTGGACAGAAGCCATTTGAATGTTTAGTTTGTGGTAAAAATTTCAGACAGGCCCCACATTTGAAAAGGCACCACCTTATACACTTTAAAGAGAGCTTAAAGCTGAGTTCCACTGAGCAACAACAGGAGAATATACTGTTTTTATCAAAACTGGGTAATGTCCTATGAAATTATATATTAAAATTTTTGGTTGCATAATTATTAAAAGGCTTATGTCAGACTGAACAATTTGACTGAAGGACATTATCTTTCCTATTACGGAGATGACCTGGTGAAGAGTTAACTTACTGTCTTCACAACCGTATACTTGATATAATTTGTGATGAATGTGAGATGATGTTTAAAACAAAAACAACATACAACAAAAAAGCCACCTTGCATTTCTTTTCCTAACTTAATTTATAAATACACATTCTTACTATATTAATGGTGTTGCAGAAATCTGCAGTGCTTCATGAATCAGCTGTTTTAAGTTATGCCTTTTCCCATATAGTATCTTATGACCTTATGCTGTCCAATGGTAATGATCAAAAAAGTAAAGATAAAAAGGTGAATTTCAGAATACAGAAAAAAGAGTCCTTTTACTTTTTTCTGGCTCTATATATGTTGCAAGAAAAGGACACTTGCTGTATTTTTTTCATACTTTTGTTAAAAAAATGGTTTTTTTAGATAAAAGATGCAACAAACAAACTCAAAAAAGAGGAAAAGGAAGTTTAATGAGGGAAAAAATGTTGATGTGGCATTATAGAACAAATAATAGAAAAAATTTAACTGCATTGTAATGTGCTTGGAGGTCTGTGGATGAGGAATTAGACCTTTTCCCTTTTTATGGTAAACTGTAAGTAGACAATGCTAAAATAGCAGGGTTTATGATCAATTAATCCATTTCACCACTTAATTATCTCTACTTCTTTGTATATCCCTTGCATTTTCTATCCTTTTTGTCCAATTCATACAATACTGAACTATTTTTCTGCAAGAAAAGAGGACAAGAAATTATCATTAGTATTACAGACAGGCTTACTATCTGTTCCAGTCTCCTTTCCTTCTAGCGTACATATTACACCAGTAAAAGAAATAGTCTCTGAGATGTAATAACTCAGATGAGCAGTTTTGTCGGAAAGTCATCTTCTTGACACATTAAATAGAAGAGACTGAAAATGACTATTAGCTCAAATTAAATAATTCTGATTTTGTATTAATAGAATCTGTAGTTATACTTTCTGGTAAGTAGAGAGCTTTGCCCATTGTGCCTGTGGGGCTGGCAAAAAGTGTAAGTGCAGCGGAGCTTTACTCATTATGAACAAGAATGACGTTTTCTTTTTTTTTTTCCTCTGAAAAAACTACCTTTTAGGATATTTTCCTTTGTTATGCATCTTCTGAATAGCTGAAACCTGAAGTTTTTAATCCTGTTTCTAAATTAACATATCTGTAAGATATGTGGCATTCTTTTCACTATTTAAATAGGTCCATATTTATTTAAGTAAAATGTTTTTGATTTTTTTTTTAAGTGATTTATCTAGGTCTTGCTGTGTCAGAAGCTTTGTAGTATTTGGTATAAATGAAGTGAAGGGAGTTTTTATTTTATTTTCATAAATGTGTTCAGAGACAATAAAACCAGGAAAGATGCTCAGAAACAGTCTGCAGTTATTATGATTTTTGTATGACAAATTCAGTATGGTAATAATGACTACAGTTATATATTGAGATTTTTTTCTCCCTATGTGAATTGTTTCATATTGAAAGACAGAATACTGTATAAAATGTTTTGAAAGTGTATTGTAGAGCTCTTTTAAAATACTTGTAATAAACTATTTTATTTATATTGTACTTTTATTGTATATTTTACATGCAAACCAGAGTTTCAAAACTACAAAACAGTATGCTGCAAAGTTTAAGACTACACATCCAAATAACTAACTTTGCACTGTTAGAACCCATTGTTAAAACAATAGGTTTTGTTTCAGGTATTTTTGTTATAAAATAGATCTTATTCTCTTTAAACTTATTTCTTTCTTAAGGAGTCACAGTCATTTTAAAAAATGCTATGTTTGAGAGTAATGTTTAGAGAACAGTAAACTTGGTACGTTTTGCAAATATCAGTTTGAGTAAAATGAGGGGAAGGTGGTACAGAAAGCTACTTTTCAGGCATGAATAGACATATGTGGGAAGTGTGACTGACTCATTAATTTGGAAATGAATGAAATCTTTGGGCTTAATGGGATTTCAGAAGGGCAGTAAGGGCCACTGTTTATCTGGTGCTCTGCCCCTTTATGAAAAGTTTTGTGTTGGTATAAATTCACAATTTCAGGGGATTATAGGATAAACTAGCTAGAAAGGGGTAAAGCAGTTTCTAGGAGCCATGAGAAAAAAAAATCTAAGGTTGAAATCCTGTCTCTTTTGAAGTTAGCAGTAAAATTATCCAAGTACCTTTGAGAATTTGAGCTAGAATGGTTCTCCCAGTGTTAACAATAACACTTTGTTGTTCATTAGTATGTTAGTCATTTTCCATAACGCTTCAAGGCAAGTTCAAGCCATCAATCTTTGAAGTATCTTTTGTGGCAGAGACATTGCCTGTGGTTTTGTTAGAATGAGCTGATACCTAGTAGTAACAATCTTGTAGTACTGAAGTAGTGGATTTTTTCAGACTCTGTACAGAACCAAAGCATATTGTAAACAGGAAAACAGTGGGTCCTCCTGTGTTAATATCGAGCTCCCACTAGGACAACTTCTCAAATTGCATGGATTCAGCTTTGAGGTAATTCTAGGTGGAATAAAAGAAGGGTCAAATACTTTAAAACAAACAGAAAAAGGTAAAAGGGTGTTGTGTTTTTTTTTAAAAAAAAAAGACAAATAGTGTGCAATACTAAGTTGACTGGAACTGCAGCACTAACTGATCAAATCGTCCATTTTCTATCTAGGAAATGTGGCCATGGATAACTTTAAAATGTTCCTGATTTTGGTTATGTGCTATCCTTGCAATATTTGCAGAAAGTCAAAACTTGGCAAAAAAAAAAAAAGTATGTATTCCTATATATGTCTAGGGAAAAATTAAAAGAGGAAAAAAGCCACCATAAATCACAGAAGAACTGTTTAATCACTTTTATAGCTGCTTCTCACTGAGTGGTTTCTTCCTTGTCTGTGATCTGCGCTGTTATACTCACCACCAATAAGAAAAGTTGGTGAGGCAAATGACAGACAGACACAAAAGGAATTTAAGTGAAGTTAGTGAGAGCTTAGGCTTCAAACTGAGATCCTGGATCTAATGTTTAGTTTTAGTATAAATGTAAAACTCTGAAAGTCATGATCTTGTAACAGTAGCTCACTCGTGTAACACTTGATAAGTACAGTTGGATGACTCTTAAATCAATAGACTATGGATTTGGTCCTTCTAATGGCCCCTTGTAATAATGTTGAAAATGCCTAGATCTCCTAAATAACTAAAGGGGTCACGGTTCATATTCCTAGCACAAGATTTTGTGGATTTTTAAAGTGCAAGTTTTAACTTAATAGCCTAGTTTTATGGTCTGATGGCTATGGATGAGATGTGTCTGAGAGGCAGTTATCATAAGGAAAATTGAAATTACAGAAGTGACTTCTCTATGCTCTCATATACCTTATTTTCTCCAGGTTGAACAAATTAATTGTACTTCTTCATATAATGACTATTTCTGTTAAGCAGCTTTTAAACAGCATCTTTTTTAGCATCTGGTAAAAAAGTGAATCTTCGAAGTCCATGCAAGTGAAGGAGAAATGGGCCTTACGCCAACAAAATCACTTAGGTAGAATTGATCATTTTCTTGTTCAGAAACTGCTGTTCTAACATGAAAGTGTCATTATGTCTGCCCTGAATTATCACAAATCTTTGAATGCTGTTTTACTTGTGTACTCTGCCATTCCAGTTCCCGTCTGCTTCCAGGATGTGCTAATGTGTGGCTTGGTTCTGCTCTACACCTGGCACAGCTGGGATACGCAGCTGAAGTGTTTCCTTTTCATTGGAATCCCTCCAGTGGCCCTGGTCCCAATTTGTACGGATCTATGAAACCCTCTATGTGACAGGGAGAGGCACGGAGCTGGTTGTTGCAGGTGCGCTGCCATGGCATGCGAATGGCTGCCTGAGGATGCCAGAAGCTGCCCAGCTGTGACACAGACTGTGGCCTGTCATTCTCCACTGAGAGCGGGCTGGGTACCTCGGGTACCAAGAACATATTGAAACGGCGAATTCGGATTTGCCTATGGGTGCTTCACTGGAATGTGCCTTGCTGGCACAGTGAAGGAGGGGAACACACAGAACTGTGTGAACACGGCTATATAAAAAAGCAAAATTCTATTCCTA
Source organism: Limosa lapponica baueri (assembly GCA_002844005.1). Taxonomy (NCBI): domain Eukaryota; kingdom Metazoa; phylum Chordata; class Aves; order Charadriiformes; family Scolopacidae; genus Limosa; species Limosa lapponica. The sequence continues at coordinate 1,497,045 of KZ505637.1, forward strand.
AGCTAAAGAAACCAACTATGCACACTGTCTCCCTTTGTGCTGCTAATGCCCTGCACTTAATTTCTGTAAACATCAAAGAAAACACTATCTTCCTGATATGCAAATTTGCCTTATTTTATTTGTGTATTTTTTTAAGGAGTATAAATTTTAAGGCTTCATATATGTTTGCAGAAGTAGCTCGCTGAGCTACAGAACCTCAGATGATTTCCTCAATTTCTACTTTATTTTGATTTGAAGAGGATCCTGAAAATTTTTATTTAACTAAAAGAAATTATTAAAAGTTAATAAATTATTTTTCAGTATTGCACTAGTGTGAATTTTGCTCTTTTCAGCAGGTATTCTGTTTTATTGCCATTTTATCCTCTCTTAAAATCCTGACCTGCTAATGGGAATGTCTACCAGAAGCCTAGAAAATACGGAAAAATGCAAGGATGAAATCTTTAGGAGACTTGAGCTAGCTCTCAGCATCTTAGTATTGTTCTCTCTTGATGAAGTTTTATGCTGCATATTAGATATGCTTCAGTTTTGTCTGCAATCTATTTTTTTTCTATATCGTGAGAAAGGATATGTGATTGAGAACCTACTTTTACAATGATTCTGCAAATAGATGCAACTTTCCATAACATTTCTCATGCTAGCACTAAGAGAAAGGAAATTATTTGCCTTAGAAATTCATTTCAGTGATGAAGGCCTCATGTTCCTCCATCAAACATTTATCTCGCATTAATTTTTTTGCCCCATAGAAATTTTATCACATAACAGCCTCTCACAGGATTTCTAGCAAATATTTCTAGAGCTTTACTGGCCATTGCTCTCTTATGTTCATACCACTCTTCTGCCTCAGTTGGTAGGAACCGAACTAAAAGTCTCTGAAGAGAATTAGAATAGCCCAGAGCCTGCTGTACGTTGAGCTGTTACCCAAATGTGAGCCCAGCACCAGAAAGCTAAGAATGACATAAACTCCCGTATTTCCCCGCCTCCTTCACTAGAGGCACTGCTTGCTATTCTGGGATATAAAAGCAGCTGGGTTGCTGAATTAACCATATTTTTCTCTAGTCATAAGCTCAGAATTTCCATTGAAGTTACTGTAAGTTTTGCACAAAAATCAAGGGCAGTACATTGGCCAGAACGTGTGCTAAATAAATATTTATACACAAATCAGAATGCTACTGACGGCTTCTTTACACTTTAAAATTCTAAATATTTTAAGAAGCATCTGTTACTAAACTGAGGCATCATTTTTGAAAGTACCCATATTTACTGAGTGGAAGTACACATATTTACTGAGTGAGTACCCATATTTAATGAGATGAACACAGTGACAAACTCTTGAACTAGAAGAATGCACATAAATAAAATAGTAAAAGCAATGTGATGTGATTGAATTAAAACTACAATGAACATTTAATTTATGTGAATATTAACTGCTATGCAGAAAAAACTATTAATGAAAGCAATAATCCCATCATCGTGCAAAAGCTTTTTACATGTTCAAAGATTCCCCTATTCCCCTGGTCTTTACTGAGAAGCCTTTCCAAATTTTATTTACCTGAAAGCAGGTTAAATCAATATATTTCTTCTATTGTATCAACAGGTAAGAGACATGGGAGGTTTCTGGTCTTTAAATAATGTACATACTATTCCATTTCTATGCCATTCATAACCCCCACCCCTTTCAAAAACTTATTTTATATAACTTTGCAAGTAACATTTCAAAATGCTGCATATTCATCGTCACTTTTCTTCTTTGGTCAGAGCAAAAGCTGTATGTGCAAGTTTGTATATAAACATGATGAGACTTGGAATTCTCATGTGTTGAACTTTCCTTTTCAGAGGGATGCCTCTCAAAAAAACCTTTTGTTTATGTGTAAAAGTCAACAAGCTAGAGATACAAGCTGGTTTTAAAAGAGATGCCGTCTCCTAAGCATTACAGCCTTGCTGCACAGAAAGCCTACCCGACAGATGGCTTCATGTCACTGGGGCTGGGATTCATCTGCCCTAAGTTAAGGTATCCAGTGTGCAGTGTGTAAAGCTAGGCTTACGCGTTTAGTATAATGCAATTGTATTAGGCCAGATAACACATTCCCATACAGCAGTGAGATGCTCCCACCCTGGCAAGAAGGTTTTGATACCTTCAGTTCTGTATTACGTTAGAGGAACTTCGCCACCTCTGTTCCCCTGGCAACCATGAGTTCAGGCGACAGAGGTGTGATAGTAGCCATCCCGTCATTCCATGTCAAAGAGCCAGGAGAAATTGCTACTGCTCTAGTGCAGTGACCAGGCTGAGGCACATGGGGAATCGTTGGTCCCTAAGACAGTGCTTGCCTGGAAGAGGAGGAGTCAGCGGATGCTTGTTCATAATTTTGAAGGAACCTGATGACTGGAATGGGGAAGGGAATACCATTTTGCAACCTGAGTGCAGTCCTGGTATTTGTTACCTGCTTTGGAACAAAGCTTTCCCACCAGAGTTTACATAGGTGCAATATGGTATCCATACCGAGTCTGCATCTCTCTGTGCGGGGTTTATTTACGTCTAACAAGCTGAAAGATAACAGATTCAAAGGATAAATCTCATTTGTATGAAAGAGAAACAAAAAGTGAAACAACTTTTACATCAAAGTATGGAGCTGCTGGAATCTAGTTCCACTGGTCATGTCTCACTGGAGACCCTAAAACAATAACAAGCCTTAAAATCAATTAATATTAGAAATCCGTACAGATTAATTGTTTGGAGTTTTCATTGCTAGAAATTAATAATTTCTCTGACTCTAGGTAGAACCTAAAATAATCTAAAAGATAGGCCAGAACATAGAATCAACCCCTGCTAATTATCACTAGATACTTCCTGACCTACTGATACTGTATTCCAGAGAGTATCATTGAGATAAAAGCAATGGTCAGCTTATTGATGACCTTGGCTTTTATCATTTACTAAGAAGAGGAGAAAAGCATATTTTTCCTGGCTACAATAATATAGAAGGGCAAGCATCCAAAACAAGAAGAGCTAATTAAGCAAGAAAGCAGCATTGAATATAAATTGACCAGGACTGTATGCAGCCTAGAAATGAATAATAGTCTTGAAAACTGCATCTACTCAAATGTGTGACTTTTTAAATAATACATGTCTTCATGAATGAATTAACAGATTTTTGAAGAGAAAGAATATTTGATTTTCTTGGCATGTTAAGTCAATGAGTAGGGAAAGATGGAGATCTTCACAGAAGGCTGTGGGGACCATAGAGTGCAGGGTTTTATTTTTCCCCTGACTACAAAGCATTTTGGGGTGGAAAGTGACAGACATGCCTCCGCTCTGGGGGAAACCGAGGGTAGCATTCAAGAGACCAGTCCTAACAGACAGTTGTGAGCTGGGGTGAGAGTTGCAGATGGGGACATAGATACACCACCAGGTATCATTATACCTGGTCTCACCACAGCTCCTCTTTAAAGGTTGGGCGGTTCTTGAGGCTTGAAAGCGATGTATTTTACCAAAGAACTAATTTACACTTTTGCTATTCATTTGTAGTCCTACTGTGTAACTAAACAATAGCCCTTACAGAGAAATACTGAATGCATTATTTATAGGGAGGAGATCTTTATCATTTTATTTGACATTGCCACTGAGGGATGTAATCATATTGCCTATTAGGCATCTAATATTAGTTTCCAATATCAGAACCTCCTTCAGAAAATGAATCGGAGCACTTAAATTAGTTGTTTTGCCCTCTGGAGGGACTTTTGTCACCACACTGACTGTAGGGAGGCTTAAGACAACTAACCTCCTCACTGGGACACCCAAGTGCCAAAAGTTAGATAAACACGGATTCCTCATTGAGCTTTCATAGCTTTGATACCATATGGTCTTGACCAATTTGCTGGTTTTGACGCATGCCTAATGATCTATCAGAAGGAGAGGTGAGAAGGTTTAAGTTAGCCTTGGAAGGCTGTTCTAGAAAATTTACCAAGTCCAAAATCTATTTGCCTGCCTAAGTTTTGGTGGGGTAATAATTAAAAAAAAAAAAAAGTCACCTTGTAGGTAACACTTGAGCACGTGGTTAGAAAAGAAATCTAAGGTCATCAATTACTGCCACCTCTGATCCCAAGAAATCATCATAGCCTCTTCTAAGCATCCCATGGTCCATCTTAAACACAAGTCAAACTTTTGGCTCCCATCTGAACGCCAATTTTAGAAGCTTTCCTATTTTCAGCCAATATTTATAGGTAACCTATATTCCTTTGCTCTTTTTCATCACTGATTTATAGCTTCAATAGTTCCCCTCCTGCCATTTACCTCTCTAGTCCATTTATGGATAGTAAAAGCACTAGTGTTTTTTTTTTGCCACCAAACTGACAAGCTCTTACATTTCTACTTGTTCTGATACATACAAACATAAGCTATGTATGTCCATTTCTGAGGCAGTCAAATATAGAACAACCTAATTGTGGAAGGTAAGTTGGAGAGGACACTGTAGGCAGTAAAGGCACAGCAACATGCTCATATGGCTCAGCCAGCTTAGAGCTTAGGTACATTTCATTTGTATTTTGTACACCTGTGCATGGACACAAGTGCTAGCACTTATACCAAGTGACAGAGAAAGGGCAGACACCAAAAGGGGTAGTTACAGTTCCATAGATTTCGATGAGCCTAAGTCAATGACAAAGCTGGAATCTCTAGGCTGATTAACTTAAATTGAAGCATCTCAATACAGTGATTTTTATCACAATTTAAGTGTCAGATGGGGTACATCGGTTTAGTGTATTTTAACTGTTTTGCATTTGCATATGTTTCATCAAATACAGATCTCTCTGAAGATTTCAATCATTAGACAAGACAATGCTCAATCCTTGTTATTGACAGAATTTATTACTGGTACTTTTTGTAACTTTTTGATTTAACTAGCTTTCATACAGAAAACTTAAATTTTCTGGATCATTTAAAGCAAAGGCATGCAGTAGGCATATTTATTTGAATGCAGCCATTGTCTGATCCTATCCAAGGTACTGTCATTACTTTTTTCCATTCCCATTGTACATTCTAATTCAACTTCAAAAAGAATATTTAGTTTAACCTCTGCTTGAAGAAATGAAATGGAGATCACCTTGATATCAAAACAAAGGAGGTCATATTCAAACAGACTTCAATGGTATCTGCCTGGAAGTTTAAAGTACTCAAGTGGCAGGTGCTGGATAATGAGCACCGAAACAAAGCACCGTAACTTCTCTGGGGAGTCTGTTAATTTCCTCCTTAATTAATCTGTTTACCAAATAGAATAAGTTAATTGCAAACCATTCGAAATCATTACTGAACTGCTGACTTCCGTGAGCCTGCACTTTTTCCCTCTTACTTTTGCCTCTCCTCTACTGATTTCCCCAATTTCGGGGACACGTGTCAGGCGGAGTGATGCTCAGGTCTCGGTGGTGTTCCTTTGATGTTACTAAGAGCGGGTCTTTCCCACAGTAGATGGACAGAAACCCTTGCTCTAAATGATAAATAAACTATATAAGTATACTATAGAAGGAGTCACCCTATTTACACAGCAGTTGAAGGGCGAGTATTAAAGCTACCTGGCGTGTTAACCGCCTCCCTCTTCTTTTATCGCAGCCTTTCGGCTTTTCCAGGCTCCTGAGCCCCTCCGTGACCTGCTCCTCCTTTGCCAAGGGCGGCCGGGCCCAGCAGGCGGCCCGCTACCGAGGCCAGCCCCGGGAGAGGCCTTGACAGCGACGGCCGGAACGCGGCCCTCAGGAGCCCCTCACCGCCCCGGGGGCACGCACGGCAGC
>KZ505637.1:1502832-1525502 GCA_002844005.1 Limosa lapponica baueri
GCAGGCGGCCCGCTACCGAGGCCAGCCCCGGGAGAGGCCTTGACAGCGACGGCCGGAACGCGGCCCTCAGGAGCCCCTCACCGCCCCGGGGGCACACAAGGCAGCCCCCTCACCGCCCCCGGGGTTGGCAGCTGGCAGCCCCGCTCCGCGCCCGCCGGCGGCAGGGGCAGGGAGGGCGCGGCAGGGGGCGCAGCCGCCACCCCGTCCCTCCCCGCCGCCGCTCTAGCGCTCCTCGCCCCGGAAGCGCTGCCCTCTCGGCTGCTCCTCACCCGGAGGCGGGTTCCGCTCGGGCCCGGGCTGAGGGCGGCGGTGTTCCCGGGGTGTGTGTGTGTGTGCCCTCACCATGGCGGCGCCGGCGTCCTCGGCCCCGCCGAAGAAGATCGTGGCGCCCACCGTGTCGCAGATCAACGCGGAGTACGTGACCCAGGTAGGGCCGGGCGGGGGAGCGGCCCCCCCGGGGTCTCCGGGCCTGGAAAAGCGCCTCGGAGTTAGAATGGTGTTTGCGGCCGGTGGGTGTTAGGGGAAAGGGTCCCGCTTTGTGGTGAGCGAGGAGAGATTTAGCGTCTGCGTTACACGTGAAAGAGTACGCGCCCCCAGCGTTTTGAGACTGTAGAGATTTACAAGAGCAGCCCGGCAGGATAAATCAGGTTTGTTATAATATGTGAAAAGTCGCTGACAGTTTCTCGTCGCTGAACATTTCAAGTGGTTTTATACAAGGGCTCATTTTTTGTGCCGGCAATACTGCTTTCCTTACTCTTCTACAGCATAAAACTGGTTAGGAAGCGCTTGCCACCGTAGCTCAGGAGTTTTGGTAAAGTGATGGCTGCAGCAGATAGCCTTAAGGTATTAGGCCTTTATATGTAGACTCTAGCTCTTTGTGAAGTTCCTCCATATACTCATTTGTAGTCTGAGGTGTGCAGTCCTTGAAAGATCATGATATATTTTTGAGGTAGAAGTAACTTAGAAAGTAGAAGTAACAAGAAAGTAAGGCTAGAAGTAACTTAAGAAAAAAATTTGTTTATTATATAGCAGTCTGTGCACCTGAAATTTTTACAGAGGATCAAAATTCCGTTGGAAAAGGTTTAGACATAAAACATTAGGTGGCTGAAAACAGTTGTTGGGGGAAAACATAATTTTGTTACTTGTAGTTACCATAAGCTGAAATTAAGGAAGGTGCTAATGAAATAAAGTTGGGGATGGGATCTGTCATAGAGTTATTGTATCACTACAACTGAATGTGTATATATTTAACTTTTTTTTTATTCCCCCCCCCCTACAGTTAGCAAATAAATACTGGGCTCCACATGTGAAGAAAAAATCGTCTTTCGATTCGAAGGTAAATACTGGAATTGTGTAGGGGTGTAAAAGAATGGCCATCAGCCGTTTTCTGATGTGCTTATTTGGTTACTATTAGGTTGACATGGTGCTGGGGGACATGGTTTAGTGATGTTTTTTTGTCAGAGTTAGGTTGATGGTTGGACTAGATGATCTTGAAGGTCCCTTCCAACCTAGATGATTCTGTGATTATTTTGTATAAGAGTACAGGAGACTGCTTGGAAGGTCAACAATTGCTTAACATGCTGTGATTATAAATTGTTTGTGATGTGCCTGTAGTTATAAAGGTGTGCTATAGCAGTGCAGTTCTTCTGTATGCTATTTTAAAGTTTATTTTGGTCAATAACTTCTGAGGCTAAAAGATTTTTGAGCACGTCCTTTGAGGTTAAAAGATTTTTGAGGAGAGACTACTTTTGGAAATCAAAGAAGGATAAAAGAAGGATAAAAGATGAAGTTATTACTGAACTGTATACTTCTTCCTAAAAGCTTCTTCAGAGAGTTTTTTAGCAACAACTTCAATGATGTTCTGGTGGATATATGTGTGTTGAATGTTTAAAATTTGGCCTGATATGTTTGGTTTTGTGATAGTTTTCTGTAAAGCAGGGTTCTTAAATATTAGGTTTCTTTCCCTGTGGGTATTTGGCTAAATCTCCCCTTCTGACCTCAGTCTACTCGCTCTCTTTATGAGTATTTGTGATAGCATTTGTCTGGGATTGTTAGAACTGGGATGTACGTAAGCAGCTGAATTGCATCTCTGTGTCATGCGATGTGCACAGGTTCTTTCATTCCTGTTGGAAAGACTAGGTAAAAGTATCTGGATTTGATTGTCAGTTGAAAGAAACAGTGACAACAGATAACTGAGTTGACACAGACTTGACTTTTAAAGACTGTTCTTTAAATTCAACAGTAAGCCAAAGATAACAATAAAAAAGCTTGCATATCTGTTTGACTTTAATATAAAAATCTCAGTGCGGTGTAGGTTATTCCTTCAGAATAATTTGAATGAAAGTCCTATCAGTTCTCTTATCATTGTGTGCTTTCCCCTAAGTTGATTCACTTTCTCTGTGACAATGTGTGTCTGAAGCTTTTGGACTCTCCAGAGCTGAAACATAATTGTTACAACATTTTTGATCAAATAGGAGTACGCAGAGAGTAATTAATTCAGAGGAACTTTTGAATGCCTAAGATATCTTAATGCATTTTTATTCACTTCATGAAATATATAAAATTCTTAACCACTTTTTTTTAAATATTCTTTCCTGTAGGTTATTGAAGATGTATATACAAAAGAAATTGTCAGGTCAAAGTAAGTACACAAGTCGCTTTCACTTATAAATAAGCCTTCCAACATTATCTGTATTAAAGTGGTTTCTGATATATCATGGAGTATTTTAAAATGCAGTAACGTGTTGAAAGCAATTGAAAATGACTCAAAAGGAGTAATTTAATCATTACGTATTTCAAAGTCTGAATGTGGCACAAAGAACGTTCATGATCTCATAATTCTGCAGTGTGATGATTGGACATAACCAAGTTTGGTTTCTTGATCTGTTGTATTTTGTGCTGGTTTTGTTGTGATGGTTATAGAAGGCTGGTACCTTCTTTTGTCACCAAGGTATATAAAGCAAAAGAATCAGTTGAGGAATGTGCTGCCTCTATCTTTTTGCTGTTTCCCTTATTATTGTTACCAAGTTTATAAAGGGCAAGTCTCATTCCTATGAATTGTAATGTTAGATGGAGGAGACAGAATACAAGATAAACTGCATTTTACAGCTGTGTGTAGAGAAAACAATGGTAACTGTAGCTGTTTGGAGCTTTCCAGGGGAAGTTTGAGCTCTGGAGATAAATCTATTTATGATTCCTTTATGAAAGTAATCTAAGAATTGCCATACAGGATCAGAGCAAGCTTCCATTTCCAGTCGCTAAGAAGAGATACCGTTACGAACTGATTAAACATATGTAATATATTTATTATATATTATATATAATAAATATAATATATATTATATTTATTAAATATATATAATATATGTAGTTCTCCAGAAGATGCTCTCAGCTTCTAGCTATTTATGTCTTTGAGGCTGTTGGAAGCTGCGTCTTCATGTTTAAAAGATCTAAATTTTTTTTAATGTGAATTTGATTGCTTAATGAATCTGCATGAACTTTAGCTTCCACAGTGCTACAGGAGTTGCTTCTGCATTCAAGCAGTTGCTTTTGCGTGGAAATGGGGGGGCAGAAATAATTCCTATAGAGGTTTTGTTATATAACAAAATAAGGAAAAATACAGCTGTCTTCCATGCAGGTAAGATGTTTATGGGAGGCTTTTACCCCTGTGTTAATTGATTACTTCTTCCTTTCTAGGTTTGCTATTAGAAAGATAATGCTTCTTGAATTCAGGTAAGCTAATTGGAGTGAAATTTTATGTAATTTTTTTGTAGGAACCTGTAAAGATGAGAAGCAAATGTAGGGTAATAAGTCAGTTTGAAGGTAGTATACTCACTTGTTCGTACCTACTAAAGCCTGTACCTAGGAAAATTAAATGAGGAGAGCTTAATTTGAGGAGGAAATAATTTCATAAGCGTAATTAACATCTCAGAATGTCTTGTTTTATGATTCTGAATTTCTAGTTTAAGTGACACACCAAAGAAGGCAGTGTGAATGAAGTAGGTGAAAAACTTGCATCTGTAGTTTGGAATGTGTCATTAAGCCTTAAGTCAGAACTCGCTGAAGTCAGGGGAAGTTTTTGGATTGTCTATTACTGCAAGGGTGAAAATAAATTGTGCTGCAGCAGCACACTAACATTTTCTTCACTTGAAAAGAAATGGAAATCTGTTTGGGGGATTTTTACAGCTAGTTCAGACTTTCCTGGAAGAACATACAAATCTTGTCTAAATGATGTAAAATAAATATTTTTAGTATTTACATATTTAGAAACACAATATTCAGTGTTCTGTTTGGCTCTGTTTTTTTCTCTCAAATCTTATGAGCAGAAAAAATGAGATGGTTTTTGGTTGAGATATATATTTCAGCATTTTCAAATAATCTAAGTAGAAACTAGACCCAAGTAGAAAACTAGGACAAACTTCCCTCTGTTTCCTGCTTCTTTATTAGAGAAGGCGGAAGAGGAAGTGTAAGCTACAGTTTGGGATTTGGCACTAACAGATGGCATGCTGGTAGCATGACTTCTGGAATTTGTATGCCAGCAGTACCATGGAGTTAGAGGTTTTTAGCCTTTCTGTCAACATTCTTAATGTTACCAGCTCTAATGTAACTTTAGTACTTTCTGGTCTATAGCCCCATCTACTGCTGTTTGTCCTGCAAGTCATTTTCTCTCTTTTATTTCCCCCCACGCCCCCCCATCGGTCTGTCAAACTCTCCTGTTTTCACACACGTGAGATTTTTTTCTTCATTCTTGCTTACATATATTTATCCTCATTTAGGGGCATAATAGTGTTTTTACTAAAATGTATTGAAGTTTATTCAAATTCCTGGGTGAAATTAAGTATGGAGTTCTGTGGATTTTGTGGAATTTTTTCCCCCTCAGATCCAAGTTCTTGGGAAGCAGTATGTATTTCATCTTGTAGATGCCTGTAAAGTTATCTCAGCTCCATCTGAAGCTACACATTCCAGCTGAGCTCCCAGGAAGTGGAAATCCCTTTCTGACCATTACTGAGCCTTTTGCTTCTGGTTACACGCAAGTTCTTGCTGCCTTTTTTCACCACTGTCTCTGGTACTTGTTTTATCTGAAATTATAGAAGTAGCTTACTTTTCAGAAGAGTAAGCTCTGGAAAAAAGTAAATAGGTGAAACTGACTTGGCTAATGAGGAGCCAAATGAATGTTAGAGCAGGCATTGAGAGGAAGGAATGGATGAGCAGCTTGTTTAGGAAGAAATGAGACTTTCTGCTTTCTGGTGGCAGTTGTTACGGTAGCACAAGGTGCAAGTGCACTGTTGAATATAATGGATTTGGGGATTGCCTCCTCAGGAGTAACTATCCTGCATGGCTTCCAGGGGAAGTTAGAGGGAGACAGTTTCTTGTCCAAATAGCTCTCCAAGATGTAATTTTAAGAGTTTCTTCTGAGAAATGTGCCATATTAATGGAGAAGAAATGCTCGTTGCTGGGAAGCTGCTGTTTTCTAGTGTCCAGTAATTTTTTTCACCTTCTTGAAAACACTTAATCACTCCCCTAATATTCAGTGCTTTATTTTAGGTGTACTGTATTGTAATATTTTTATTGCCTTTATATGATGAGAAGCTTAAAATCTCTCTAGATGATTTGTGTTTTTTTAGGAGAAAGGTTACTGAATAATACAAATAGTGTTATACAGTAGTTGTTCTTTGTGTCTTAAGCTAGGAAATGCTGCATGTGACATTCTTTGGGGGTGAAGAAGTGAAGGGTTTTTGGTTTGTTTTCTCTTTTTTTTCTCCTCCTTTTGGAAAATCAACACGAATTCATGTTCTGACTTTGTATTGAGCTGTGGCTATTTGTTACATTTGAAAACCCTCTGGTGAATGTGTCTTCCTGAAAAGAAACTCATCTGTCTCTGGTAGCAGTTACTGAGTCTAAGTTTTGCTGCAGTGACCTAGATGAGAGGTAACTTCAGGAACTACTCACAAACTATAAGGATGGCTTTAAGGAGAAGGAGGAAAACACCCCTGTGGATAACTGCTCTTTCAAATGAATGACAGATTATGTGGGTGGCAGCAACTAATGAAATACTCTTTGTCTCTTCACAGCCAGTACCTTGAAAATTACCTATGGATGAATTATTCTCCAGAGGTGTCCAGTAAGGCATATTTAATGTCAATCTGCTGTATGGTGAATGAGAAGTTCAGAGAGAATGTCCCTGCGTGGGAGGTAACCAATTTCAATTACAGCTAGAATTGTCTTTGATCTGCGAGTTGCAGCTTTTGCAGCGTGCTCACTTATACTGACAGAAGGTAGCAAAGCTTGTAGCATTAAAAGTAAATGGTACCTCAGCTGGAATGTCTCCTATAGTGTTTTAAAGTGTGTGTTCTTTTTGGAGAAAGCAAGGGATGGACAAAAAAATCACCTAATTCCTTCTGGTATTCCTTTGTTCTGCTGTGTGATGCCTTTACATAATTAGCAGCGTTTGGTTTTTTGGCACTTGACAAAGGACAGACATTGACAGAGAAGTTCTTGCTCTGATATTGAAAGAAAAAAAGATGTTTATACCTGTGGATAGAAGAAAGCACTGCGAGTCTAATGTATTATCCAGTAGTGTCTTGTTTAAAACTGTGAATATGGTTTTGTAGCTTTCTTCCATGAAATTTTATACTAACATAGTCTCTTACTCTGCTTTCCTGTGTACTGTTTTTTGTAATGATAGCTTTAGAAATGATTCAGTGTTTCTACAGAACGTCCAGTTCTTACAGGCCATTTCAACAGCATGAGCCTATTTAGAAATTCTATGCAAGCATTATTTCAGAAGTACACTTACTCCCATAGTAGTGCCATTACTTCAGTGCTGGCAAAGCACAAAGGATTAAGAACTTGCTCATATGATGTCCATGCCTGGTTTTCTTCTAGATGCAAAATGACAGGTACTTGTTACTTTCCAAGCAGCTTAGTTAAATTTGTTATTTGGTACATGGCTGCCCTTGTAAAGGAACCATTTTATTTACACAGTTATTTGGTTTATCTTTTTCTAGCTTAGATACTTGAATGGGAGTTCCACAACTGTAATTAATCTCTGGTGGTTTTTTACCTGCTTACTTTTTGCAGATCACTGAACAGCTGCCATAGTTTTGCCCCAAATCTACAGATTCTCGTCTAACCTCTGTCATTTTACAGTAATTCTGTGCGATCACCAGTTGAATATTCCCACAACACAATCCACTCCACTTGTGCTTCTTGTTCAGTTTGTCCTGTGCATCACCTGTCTTAGATGAGGCAAATGGTAGTAGTCCCACTGAGAGCATTCCCCTAGTGTGAGGATCCTTGGTCAGGAGAATACCGTTAGTCTCTTTTGTTTGTGCTGCCTGGTCAGAATCAATGAAAAAGAGTAAAAAAAAAAATATCCAATCCTTCCTTTTATAGGTTTAAATGGATTTAGAGAACTTAAGCTATGTTGTGTGAATGAAGGTTAAAATGATTTCTATCAACCTGACTCAAAATCAACTTCCTCTTCTATTCCTAGACATTCAAAAAAAAACCAGAACACTTTCCCTTCTTTTTCAAATGCATACTGGAAGCATCACTGGTTGAAAATGACAGTGAATACTCTCTGCATGAACAGACAGTCCTGCTGCTTTTCCTTGATCACTGCTTCAATAGTTTGGTATGTTAAAAGTAACTGTTATACTTCAGTGTGTTTATGCTGTTCTGTGTGAATAGACATTTAGTTTGAGCAATTTCTTCTTACAAGACAGATGAAGCAAATTTCCCATTTAAGGAAGAAGATGCTACTGGAGGACTCTTACCTCTCATTTTGACTCTTGCTTTTTTTCTCTCATCATGTTTGCTTTTCTCTGACACGAGGTCATAAGAGAGACTTGAAATTGGAGGATTGGCACTTACTGCAATTTAAAGGCATATATGCAGAAAAATTTTAAATGGTGCTTAAAAAAATGTATTTATATTTGAAAAGGTGCTTTACACTTAAAAGCAGATTACTTACTACTGTACTCTTTTTAGTTTGGCTGGCAAATTGCACAAAATTATTTCCATTAACTATCGAGAAAGACAGTAATTTTTTCACTTTTGGAACCAGGTTTAGATAATATTTATATCTACGCTTCTCTTAAGTTAGTTTTAAGAAAGTATTGGACCAAGTTGTGCTCTTGGTCTATAGTGAACAAACAGTTATAGATCCTAATTAGCAAGTGTGGAGAATAATTCAAAATTATCTGTTACATGAAACAGTACTCTGTTACCTCTCTTGCTACAGGGTTTTTTCTTTACTTATACACAGGATGTATCAGCCAAAATCAGGATCTGCACAACTAAAGAACAAAATCGTGTCTGGCGGACAAAACAATTGAGAAAGTGTATCATTTGATGTTTGGACTTAGGAGTGATTATGGGAGCCAGTAATCATCGTCAACCTTATGCCTATAGTTTATTGAGGTAGTATTTTTCTGTAGTGGCCATGGTACAGCAGATCTTCACTTTAAAGGAGGGTTTGATAGTGACTGTACGGAATCCTGTTTGCAGAGCATTTTTCTCATATAACATGATATAGAAGCCAGATACAAAGTGCTTGTAAAAGCATACTGCTATTTGATGCTGCACTTCTTTGTGAAACGCAGAACGGGATAGTCACAGTAGTGTTTTAAGTAAGGAGTGCTGAAGTGTTAAGTTTCAGAATGCTGAGAATACAGTATTTGTCCATGAAGACATATTTTAAGATGTTAATTGAACTTTTTCCGTAGTTTAGGAGAGAAATAAAACTTTGTGGATCCAGATCACAGGCAGAGTTGGAGAGAGAACATTTGAAACAACAATTGAAGTTGCATGAATTATAGAAGAAATTAATTACTTCAAATAATGTGAAGAGTGTAGATGAAGTTGAAGAAACTTGCTAAATGAAGGGCTTCAGGAGAGAACAAGTAGAGTAAAAACAAATAGAGAAAGCACAGTAAGAAAATTGAGTTCAAGAGCAAGAAACGACTGAAGAAGCGACATCAGTTCTCGTCAGCTTCTACGCTAAAAATACTTACATTGTTGGGGCCCCTGCTGAAGTATTAAGAACTGACAGGATCCATGAAAAGAACCTAAAATGCGAAAGTCATCAACAGTTTTAAGTGTTACTGGGTAGGGCTATTGTGCAGTTTCCTGTTAGAAAATTGTGAAATCTAATACAACGACATATGTATTTTTGTCAGATGCTGATGTATATGGGTGTACTTTGTAAGACAGGCACATCAGAAAACATAAGAATTTTTAAAAAACATTTTCTGTCTGTAACTTTCTAACAGGAAGTGGATTTGATCAGAAGTCAGGTGCAGCAGCTCATTTCCTTACCGATGTGGATGGCTCTACAACCTGTAAGCATAACACTGTAAACTGGAAAAGCAATCTTCTAGGCACTACGCAAGTCCTCTAAAGGGAATTCTTACAGAGTACTGTTATGGAAGTCTAATACTTAAAGCTGCCTGCATTGCTATGGAATTATATTTTTGCGTGCTTAGTAAAATTCTCTTTATTGTTTGTTGTAAATTTTCATGTAATTGTAATTATTAATAAATTATGTAATTTTTCATAAAACTAAGCTTTGTTGCTTATAGCTTCTTCAAGCTATGATTTGTAGACAAGGCCAGGAGACAAGGCCCCAGCAACTGGGGAATGGAGCTGACAACTAGCCATGGCTCGACTCTTTAGTGGGATTGTGTTCTGGTTTTGCAGTGATACTTAGATTAGTCTGAGGCAGCTGTTTATTTCAGTTTGTTATATATTTTTTCTTTTTTAATAAGAAGACTGGATTGTATTTTGATCTCTCATGAAAACAAGGGTTCTTGGTGACTGAATAACATTTTAACATTTCAGAAACGGCTGGAACAAGAGCTGAAAAAGACACCAAAACTAAGAAAATTCTGGAATCTAATTAAGAAAAATGATGAGAAAATGGATGAGGAGACAAGAATGCGGTATGTTACAGAAACCCTTTTTCCTGTTAAATCCAAAGCCCTTAATGCATTCATTGTGTTCCAGCTAAAATAAATTGTTTCAATAAAAAAAAATGTGTTTTTTAAGAAAACTATGAAGATGGCAAGTAAAGATTGATCGTATGTGGTTTCCTGGAAACTATTTTGTTTTCCAGCAGTCTTTATGCAAAGTACTATTATAGAACTCTTAATATTTTATTTGATCAGTGAATTTGTGATACCAAATGTTTAAGCTAAAGCATGAAAGCCATAAGAGAATATTTGTGTAGTTACTCGTATTTTTTCATGACCTTTAGCAAATGTTCAGCTCTTAACTAAATAGCTTATGCAAGTCTTTGAATAAATTTCTGTGTATCTCACCGAAGTTAAATGTTCCAGTACCTTTGTGTTGCAGTGTGGTAAGGTGTAGGTGGTGACATACTTCTCCTCTTTGAGTCAGTAGAAGCATGGGTTGTTAATGAGTTCTGTGCCTAAAAATGTAGACTCTGCTAATCTGTCTGCCTGAATGCAGAGAGAAAAGTTATCATATAAACAGTTTATGTGTGTTTCAAAGCACCATTATATAAATTCTGAAGCAGCTAGTTTTGTATTAGTGAAAGATACAATGTGCTTTTAGTCTGCATTTAAGGAATATTAATGTTTTTATCATATGTCTGATTTTAGAGCACATCGGGAGAGAAGATTTCTTTCACAGCTCATTCAGAAGTTCATTTCTGTGCTAAAATCAATACCTGTCTCAGGTAACTGTGGTTCTTGTGTTACTTTGTTATCTGATAAGCTGTCTTAAATTTTTTTTTTCTGTTGCTGAAGCAACTACTCCTTAGGATACCAACCTGAGGTTGGTGACCTTATCTGGATGGGGTTTTAGTGAAATCCATGCCTGTCCACATGGATTTCATGTCAAAATTAGTATTTAAATCTGTATATGCTTTAAAAATGAAATAGCAGAAAGCTACTTTTAGCCTCTTCTCCTTCTGTTCAGTATGGATTTAACAAAAAAAAATATTTCTGGGTACTGATATTCTTTGTTGTGTGCTCACAGCCTTCTTACAGCATTAAAGCATTTCATACATACTTAGATGCATTGGTAAACAGGTGGTATAAATGCATATCATAAGGCTCTATTCTGTCAGCACTGTTGATTTACGGTAAGAACAAAAGCCTAAGTGAAGTGAAATTCTGTAAGATTTGACTGCTCTTGATTTATAAGTCATTGTGACAAGCAAAATGATATGCTTGCCTGATTTAGAAAGGAAGTGTGTTTGTACAGGGAGGTGTTAACCTTTTGACAAAAAAGGCTTCTTATGCTTTAAGTACAGAACAGTTTGGGTGAAATCACTTCCCAGAGTTCTGCTTTTCCTCTTAAACTCTTAGCAAACTTCAGCTCTTAACTGAGCTCTAAGGGGAAATTCTGTGTATCATGGATTCCTCAGAAAGGATACCTATCCCCTTTGTTTTCCCAATTAGGCAAGACCTTTTTTAGGAAGATTTACATGAACAGTTCTTTGGAGGCTTCAGGAAATGGATATTCATTAAAACAGACTTAGTGTTGTGTTTTGACGTGATTCTAAAGGCTTCTTAGTAGCCACCACTGAGCACCTTTCAGTATTGTCAAGGCCTTTTGCACAGACCTTGATTGTAGCTTTTAAACAGGTATTTTTGAGTGCCTGGAGTTAAAAGTTCTTAAGCAGCTTAGCAGGCCATTGGTATCTTGTGGAAGTGTGCATCTTTATATGTCACACTGGTTGTTTTTTTTCAGAGTGGATAAGATCACTTCTGAAACTGTGTGATTCTATTACTTTCTTATATCCAAAAATCTTCTGGTTTGAAATGAAAAAAAGGATTGTTTCAGAAAATGAGAAGAATGTGCTAGTTAACTTTTATCTTGTTAAAAGCTAATACTGGTATATTAGTAGCATTTATTACATTTTTAAAGAGTAGTTCAAGTACTAATACATTGTGATGTGGATCAATTGCAAAAAGAAATATTTTTTTTTTCCTATCTAGGTCCTATTTCTATGGACAAAGTTCATTATTGTGAGAGATTCATTGAACTCATGCTAGATCTTGAGGTACGTTACTAAATTGTTTCAACCTGTTACCAGGTGTGCTTTTCTAGGGTTTAAATGTGTAAAGTCATTATTACAGCCTTATTCCAGTTACCAGATGGTTATGACCTTCAACAGGAAGGTTGAAACTCGGTTTATGAAGCCTGTGTAAATGACTGGAAAAAGCAAATGAGAAATTAGCTGTAAATGCAAGTCTTTTTGCCTCAGTAGCATGTACTGTGTTAATGGGCTCTTTTTACTTACATTGAGGCCCCTTTTAGAGTATTTGTTTCATATTAAAGTATGTAGACTGCCATCTAAACTTGGTGATTCAATAATTTGAAAGGAATGACTCCATGGAAAGTTCTTATAATTTTCTGAGTTTGGTTTTTGTAATTACTGCGCAGAGCAATTAACATTTTCTGCTGCAGATTCTTTTATTTTCTTTTTCTTAGTTCTAAACACCATGTTGATCTTTTTGGCTTTCTGAATTTAGTCTGTAGATTCCATTGAGAACAACTCATTTTTCTGTTGAATTGTTGAGGTGTACTACTGTATGCTGCTGAACAGTTGCTACATATAGCAGCTTAAGCTATTTACACTGAGAAGAACTGATTTCAGTTTTGTTTACAGAAAAACTTTTACTGGCGGGATGCAGTCACGCTAATGGCAGGTTTGTGCCATGCTCCCACTCCTGTGAAAGGCTGTGTTTGTACCTGAATAAAACCTGTGTCTTGGCATACGTAAATGCTGCTTTAATATGAGAACTTCTGTTAGTGTATTAGATATGTAAATAACTGTGCAGCAATCGATATGCCTTCTTGAAGTGTAAAGTTATGAGAAACCAGGATTTCTTAAATCTTGAAGAATTGCTTGTACTAACGTGAGGTTGTTTACCACAGGCTTTGCTTCCCACACGTCGCTGGTTTAATACAGTGTTGGATGACTCCCATCTTGTTGTTCACTGTTACCTGTCCAGTCTTGCTAAAAGAGAGAAGGAGGGTCATCTCTTTTGCCAGGTGAGATACAAAGTTGGTGAAAACAAGTTTTTCATTCTGATGCGGCTCTAAATATCTCAGTTGTTTTGTTTATTTTTTTGTTAAGGCAGGTTTTTCTGATGGATGCAACCTACATGTTTATTTAAATCCTTCAGACCGTAGTTCTTCCTTACCTGTACCTCTGTGTGACTGCTCTTACGTTTCTAGCTCTATTTTTGAGCAGTTCTTAAAAGTACAGCCTAGAAAACATTGCAGCTTCTGGCATGCTTTACCTTACGTAGTATTGTGGAAGTTGTCACCCGTGCATTCTTCTGTGCTTCGTTTTGACCTCAGGCTGTTCTATATTGCAGCTGTTTTTCACTTCTGTCCTTCAGTTCACTCAGTCATAGACAGTATATTGGTTTTTATGGCAGGATCTGAAGATCTCTCCCCTTTCTTGCATCTCAGCTGCTTTTCCTGCTGCTTGCTGTCCCCCATCTCTGGCATTTGCTCAGTTTCGCTGAGTGTCAGCTTTGATGGAACACAAAGCCAGCAGCACATCTGAATAATTTTCTTCTTCTGAGTTAGGTAGGATGAATTCCAGAGCTGGCATCAGAGAGGGCAATAGGGAGCAAGACCTCTCCCGTTTGGTAGCAGCAAGCCATAAGTTGGGTTCAGTGTCTCAGTGAACCTCTGGCTGGGTTACCTTAGTGCAGTTAGTTTCAGTTTCAGGTCCTAGTAGGTAAACGAAAGCGCATTGATTGTGGTCTGTGCTGTAATTTCTATGGCTTGTAGATGAGATACCTAAACAAAATCATTTTGTGCATCAGCCAAGTATAAAATTTAGATACCACTCCTTTGTTTATTTCTTTAAGAACTTTGAGGAGCTCTTGTTTGTGCGCAGAGCCCAGATTTGTCCTCTTAAATTGTGTTTTTGTTTGTGGTAGCGTGTCTCTTATTGTTAATCCACTAATTTATACGGATGATGTCTCAGCTTTTAGATATGCTTAAATTCTACACTGGCTTTGAGATCAACGATCAGACTGGAAATGCGTTGACGGAGAATGAGATGACAACAATTCACTATGACAGAATTACGTCTTTACAGGTAGGCAGACAGCAAAGTGCTTATAGGAGGGAAGGATTTGGTTTTATTGTTTTAATCTAATTTGCATTTGGAATAGGTATTAGATTATTTCCCAAAACAAACCTCTTATTCCTGTAACAACAGGAAAAATAGTTTTGACTTGACTCTCTATACCATACCAAAGACGCTAACACTTCAACGTGTGTGACTGTGACTAAATAATATGCTCTAGCAAAAGACCTCCACTTTTGATTTGATACTGTCAAGATGAAGTGCTCCCATTAAATCTATTCAGAAGGGAAAATTAGGTGCTGTAGGAACTTAACATGATTATGCAGTAGGTGGCACCATTTCTTCAAGATCAGTGCACACGTATGGTAGCAATAGTGGTCCTTTGTACATAAGAGACAAAGTAAAAATTCACTTTACTTGTAGTCATAAAATTGTCAGATTTTTTTCCCACCAGTTTAAACAAAAAAAAAAATAATCAAGAGGAAGCATGAAATTAAACATGTTCCTTGGTTTTCTCAGTTGTCTGCAAGGCTACATGTCTGGCCCATTATGTTTTATTTTAATGATAGAGCAAATGCTGATAGGAGGATGTATAAAACAGATGCTGTTGGAAGCACAGGAGTGACAAATAGGTGGTGGTAACTAAGAAAAATGGAGATTTCACCTAGGATTTATTAATATCCTGGTAGCGTCCACAGAGTGGTACTATATGTTACGAATCAGAGGAAGCTGTGCTCTTGTACAAATATTTAGATTGTTATTAAATTGTTTTATTAATACGCTTACATTCAATTTCTGGGCATGGGTCTTTTGTAGAGAGCAGCGTTTGCACATTTCCCAGAGTTATATGACTTTGCACTCTCAAATGTAGCTGCAGTAGATACTCGTGATTCCCTGCTGAAGTTATTTGGACCCCTTAGGTAAGTTAGCAAAATTAAATTTAACATGAAATTGAAATTCTTTGTTCTCAGTATGTTTTAATTTAACGAATTTCCAGCCTTTTTTCTTTCTGATTTCTCACGTGCCTTCTTATGTGACTTCTGAGGTCTTCGTGACTTGTTGTGGTGCCTTTACATCTGCTGAAATAGGGAGACAGGGAGAGTTTGTATCCACTAGTCGTGAAGTACTAGAATTCCAGTATAAGAAAAATATCTGTATTTTCCTTTATTCTAATGACTGTGAGAAACTACTGATTTTCTGGATAATAGCTAGCTGCTTAAAGTAAGTGTAGCAGTAACTCACTTACAGTAGTTAACCTCTAACCTTTTTAATTTTGCTTTTTTTACTCTGTTTTGTACAAAAACTACAACGGCAATTGTAAAAGTATACCACTGGGTTAACCATACTGTATTGTAAATACTGTGATTAAAAGGATAACAGTCTGTATTTTGACAAAGGCAACATGTGCTCTGTTGTTTGGTTCTGTTTTCAGGTACGTGTCTTGAAACGATAAATATTCACACCTTGCTGTGTTTATTGCAGATGAGTAGTTCAGTTTACACCTGTGCCTGAGCATGTTTCATCTATGGCAGTGCTCTAGAGCACTTTGTAGTAATTCCAAAAATAAATATTTTAAATATCTCTTCACTTAAAATACTGATCTGTAATTTATGGTCTCTGATGAACTTCATAGTTGGAATTTTTTTTTGTTAAGGAAAGCAAAAGAAAGTTCCCCGAAGTGCTTTCTGTCGCGTTTCAGTGTCAGTGACGTAAGCTTGCGTTTTTCCTTCTGCTGTGCAGCTCAAACGTTCTCCACCAGGTGGCATCGTACCTCTGCCTGCTGCCACCCCTGCCCGACGGGGAGGACTCCAGCTATGACAAGGAGTTTCTGCTGGAGTTGCTGGTAAAACCATAATTCATATTGCTTGTATTTTTTCATTGCAAATTCAAGATACAGCTAAATCTAGCAACTACACTGTAGTAAAGTAGCCATTTAGGACCTTTTGCTGAACCACCTGTGAACCACAGCAGTGTTATAGCAGTAAACTGCATACTAAGATGGGCTTTAAACCCATGTAAATTAAGTATTTGAAAATGTTTATTTATAAATGTAGTTTCCCTGAAAAACTAGCAAGTGCATGTGTTGTGTAATTGTAAAGGTCAATAAGCAGAGTCTCAGCAACAGTTTTTGGGTTCTTCTGGAAAAGAGAAGATGTTACGTTGTGTAGTAACGTGTGTGTTCCCATTTAAAACCAAAAAAATCTGCTAAAGTAGACCTAGATACTCAGTACCTATTTGGTTTCCCAAACCCACTTGAAATATCATTTGATGCGCAAATGGTTTTTTGGATATTGAGTCTATAACGATATTACTGTGGGCTTCTAATCTGATGCCAGTATTAGAATGGCATAGCTGGTTTTTTAAATCTTTTTCATAGGTTTTTTTGTCACTGTTGATTTCTTTAAAAATTGTTCAGCTAATTTCCCAAGGTTTAGATGGTAATAATATGATGCTTATGGATGCCATGAAAAGATGTTCAGATGACATACTGCAGTGTTGAATGCATTTTTTTCTCCCAAAGTGGGAATTAAACTAGCTGTTGCTGAATGAGTGGTGTTAGTTAGCTATTGACCATATGGTTAATGGAAAGCAAAGTAAATTTCATTTGAAGTTGATTCTCTGCTAAGCCTTGACTGAATATTTTCAGTTCTGTCATGCCATTTTGGGTCTGCTGAGTAGCCAAATGATTGTTATAGTGCTATGACCAGTAGTTGGACTGTGTATTTGTTCATCTTCTGATGTCACTGTCATTTATTTATATTTAATTAAAAAAATCTGCAAACCCGGAACTTATTAGAAGAGAGAAAATGGCAAGTGACCAGCAGCACTTTGGATTATGGATTATGGATTAATGTGTATGTCTCAAAAATAGCTTTATTGTCCTTTTCTGACTTACGGAAGTTTAAAATGCATCCTTTCTTTAGGTTTCCCGTCACGAGCGACGAATATCTCAAATTCAGCAACTCAACCAGATGCCTCTTTATCCCACAGAGAAGATTATTTGGGATGAAAATATTGTACCAACTGAGTATTATTCTGGAGAAGGTACGATTAGTAGTTCAGTAAATGCTGAACAGGGCAGTAAATGCTGCAGAAAAAAAGCAGTTCTGATGTTGATGTTCATTCTGTCTTCGGAACTTATATATGCAGTACTTTGGCATATTCCAGCATCTTAGAGTAAGGTTGGCTTTTTTTGAGTTATGAATCAAGAACTCGGAGATGAAATTGTTAGCAAATTTATAGTGAATTTAAAGAAAAATCCAAAGGCCTGTGTTTACACAAAGATACTTACTTGCTTCTAATCTGAGTAAGAGGTGTGCTCTACCACCAGCTGTGGCACAGGTAGTTATTGTAAGGTGAAACAGGTTATAAAGCCTTCTGAAAATTAAAAAAGGGTGATGATGGGAGGAAATAAACACTAATTATCTTACTCTTATTTCAAAGTAGAAGTTTACATGTAGTGTGCATACACTCCCTTTCAGTGACTGAATTTATAACCTAGTGTTCTTGCTCAATGTGTCTGTGATGAAGGAATCAAACTGCAGGTATCGCAAACAAGGAATTATGTAATTTTAAGCTTTGCAGTACACAGCATGTATATTTTTGTCTAGCTACTTTAAAAATCTTATTTGAATGTGGATTATGAGAATTTTCATTAGGAGGAATGTGAAAATTTTAATTTGGAATGTATATGTATATGTTTTCGAAGACCAGTATAAAGTATGTTTCTGATTTGAGCAGTGAGTATTCTGTACCCTCCTCTGTGTAGTTTAGATTCAGAGGGCTTTTTGTGTAGGTGTAAACCTTAAATTCAGCTGCTTAACATAAATTAGTTTTTTGTGATAAATTTTCTGTGAACAAGTATTAATGAGAAGGAAGAGATTTTTGAAATTTGACCCCTTTAGATAAGGCAGGGTTATAGGAAACAAAGGCTCTTTTCCAAACAGACATGATAAAAGTGCCGTCTAGAGATCTACTCAAGAAGAGATGAAGTACTTATGTTTGCTGTGATGCAAGTAGTTAAAAGCTGAATAGTAAGTCTCCTGATATGGGGTTTATCCTTTTAAAAAAAATAAAAAGGCACAACAAAAAACAGACCAAAAAAACCCACCAAAAAACCCGAAAACAGGGTGATTGCTGTAATTTCTAGGAAATTAATATATAAACCAAGATATTCTTATTTTTATTTTGGTAAACAACACAGAGGTTGCTGTAATACTCTGGAACATTCAGGTTTTTAAATACAAGTCAAGATAGCTTTACTGGCTGTCACTCAGACTGTATTTGAAGGCTGACTTTGCAGTACATGAACTTGTTCATGCAGTGTGTGTGTATTTTGTGTTTTATTAGCCAAATACGTTAATCACAATATATGTGTTAGTGTGAGGGGGGAGGAAGAATAGAGAGCATCTCCTCACACCTGTTTCTGTGCTGTTTTGTGACTTCTTAATAATGGATTGAAGAAATTTTATTAATGGTGGAATGTAATTTTGGCAAGTAACAGTGGTTGTTAGTAGAAATGCTTCCTCCTGTGGTGACCTCTTTTGCTGTTATTATCTGTGTATTGATAGCAGTGTTGGGAAGCATTTCTGTTCCCGTCAGACTGCTACAACTATTTTTCTATTTTGCTTCTTTTAGTTTCAGTTTATACTTTCTCTTTTTGATCTCTATGTATTCTGCAGCCCTGATTTCAAACAAGATGGTTTTGGTTTTGCCTTGGGGTTTGGGTTTTTTTATGTTCTTAAACGTAGCTAAATTCTTTTGTATAAAACTTAAAAAAGAGTAATTTAGCCCAAGGAAGATAGGCATATTGGTTTTATCTTTTATTTTTTTTAAATGAGGGAAGAAGAGTATCTGTCTGATAAATGCTGTACAGCCTTAAAGAGGTGTTGCTTCAGGCCCTGCCCTTTGTGCATATAACCAGCTTTAAAGGACAGGGTTTGTTACTTGGTGTTGGGAAATGTGTTAAAGTATTTTATCACCGTGAGGCTTTCCAGAATAGAAATTACTGTGTTCTGTCACCTTTCTTCACTGCCATTGTATCTCAATGCATGTGAAAGCCAATATGTAGTACATACACCAGTGAAAGGTTTCAAGGATAATATTGCAAGTTACAAAAGCCTGATGCTTTCACAGAACGTAAGCATAGGTGTCAAACTGGAACTTCAGTCCAGAAATGTTAAATGAGTACTATATAGGAATCTTTATTATGGAAAATTTGCATTTTAGACTACCTTCAAGCTGTGCAAACTTTAGGACCTGTCTAGGAGTTTTAATACTCATTGTGTAGTTAGATCTAATCTTCCCATATTTTTCATTCTCCTTAAAGAAGAAAAAATCTATAACAGTAACAAAAACTTGTGTATTAAAATTTGATTTCTTGGCTTAAAACTTTTTTTATACATTAATGGTTTTTATGACTTCAAATAAACATAAAGGATTGGAATGGAGGATTGTTGGATAATGCATTGTTTATATTAGTTAGTGAGCATTTTTCACTATTATTTAATGCTGTCTTAATTGCTGAATTCCCAAAGTACTGTTATCTTGCCCTGCATTTTTATAAAATCAATTTTGTTGTAGTCTGAATACAGGGAATGATTCAGTCTTCAGAGAGTTTACTGTATTACTGCCAGAAGGATAAAAATTCCTTTGATCTTGTGCAGGTTCATTTAGAGAAAACTTGAAAAATGTATGATTTTTAGTGGTGTATATGTATAAAAGGAGTAGTTCTTAGAATCTACCAGGATAGCAACTATGGTAGTTACAGAATAGCATGTGTACGTATTTATGAATTTGTATAACCAATATATTAATTCATCTTTTTGTTTATCTATCAAATACCTCTTCCATTCCACCCTTACCCCCTTAGGCTGTCTTGCACTTCCCAAATTGAATCTACAGTTCCTGACTCTTCATGACTACCTGCTGAGGAACTTCAATCTTTTCCGCTTGGAGTCCACCTACGAGATCAGGCAGGACATCGAAGACAGTGTCAGTAGGATGAAACCATGGTAATGTTTATTAGCTGATGCAAACCAGTCAGTTCAACTTCAATTGTAATCAAAGTGCGTTCAAGAATGAATAACTGATATTGTGTGTGTATAACAAATGCATAGTAACAAATGTTTTCTAAATAATTGCATAGGTACTATGTTTCATACTAACCTCTTCCATGAGGTGTGGCCATGCTGTGGGATGATTTTGTAAGGTTGTGTTGATACTTATTTCTGTAGTTGTGTTAAGACAGTTTGTTGGAGGCTGGAAACCAACCTTTGTTGCATTAAGAGGGGTGATTTAGTTTTCTGAAAGTACTAAGCCTTGGCTGACATTACAAAATCTGGAAACTTTACCACCACCTCTTCTGGTTTATAAAGGGTGTTACTGAGTATTCTTGAATTTACCATCTGCCACACTTTGATCCTCTATAGATTTCAGGGGTTCATTTGGTGTGTTATCTCTTATATTCAGTCGTTGCTTTTTGTTATCTTCTCTTTTTCTTTCCTCTCTGTGAATTTTTGTTGGGTTTTTGTTTATTTGTTTTATAATGCCAACATAAGTTGCCTTTGTTTCTTGAAATACAGGAGTAAGTCAGTTCATGTTATGCATCAGTTCTGAAATGCAGGATTATGTGAATCTACTTCAGTAGCATGTAAAACTAATACTTCTGCTTTTGCCTCAGAGCTGACTGTGAGGTAGATTGTTTCACAGTTTAAAAAAAAGAACTGAATCCGTTATCTGATAATGACTAACAGAACATTGGTGTTTGGGGGGGTTGTTGGTTTGATTTTTTTCAGGTTATCGGAATATGGAGGTGTGGTCTTTGGTGGATGGGCCAGGATGGCGCAACCCATTGTCTCTTTCACCGTGGTGGAGGTGGCAAAGCCCAATATTGGTGAAAACTGGCCCATGCGAGTACGAGCAGATGTTACAATTAATTTGAATGTCCGAGATAACATCAAAGATGAATGGGAAGGTACTTATATTCTTTGAAATAAGGTGCTCAAAATAGGTGCTCATTAAAATACACTTTGATGTAATCTTATTTGTAAGAAAGGTTTTTTTAAGCCGAGATACAGATTTGCCAATCTTCATGCACTGTTTAAAAGTCAGTTACTCAAATTCCAAGTCTAAGAAGATTATACTTCCTTAAAATAAAGATCAAAATTGTTAACGTGTTTACACGTCCATTGAGAACAGAACATTTGCTCTTTCAGATTGATGTCATTCAGTTTATAACTGTAAAATTTTGCCCTTTATAGGGAATGTGGAAAAGTAACTTAGCGTTTTAAATTAATATGTGTGCTAATAATGTAATAATGGAAAAGTAGCGGGGAATGTGGTATCTGTCTCACAACTGACGACACAATTGACGACAGATTTTTGATTTAATTCAAACCAGTGCATTTTAGTAGTTTTCAGTGTATTTGAATATTATTAGGAAGTGTTGACTGTACCAACTACTGTTTCTTATAAGTATCCACAGGCGACACTTCTCTTGCTTGGGAATTGAACTTTAGTTGACCGTGTTGGCAAGTGGCGTAGAAGCCTGTACTTGTACTTGGATTATCAGTAAACGTCACTCCCTTCTCTTTTGTTAGAGAAACTTGTTAAATGTGCTGGAGCTGCATAGTGTGGTTACAGGTCACGTAGCAAAATGCTAAAGCTGGACCGTGTGATAAATAAGCAGATACAAGTTTGGGAATGTAGATTTCTATTAAAATAGAAAAGCTAGGAGGATGGCAGCAGACTTCACTGTGCTGACGGTAGCTGTAAAGTGGTGCACCTAGCTTTTTAAATACTAGGACAGCCTCTGATTTTGGAAGCAGTAGTGCTTTAACTTAATCAAAACTGAGTTAAAGACTTGATGAATCATTACCCAACATAAAGCAGTTTCATCAAGATCTTATTAGGTTGGATAATATCCAGTGATTAATGAGAAGTTACTTGTCTCGTATGAAAAATACAGCATGGGTTTACTATGAATTCTGAAGGTGTCTTCGATCTGTGAGAATCTGTAGGCATACTAAAGAAAAGGATTAGTGTTTAAAATTACATTAGTGAACTGGAGAAATTGCAATTTAAAAGTAGGGTGTAGTTCAGCAGGGATGAATATTAAGATACTAAACTACAGAACAAGTCACTGCACAAATGCATGTTGGGGGAATAAATAACTTGTTAGGCGCTAGCTCTGCAGAATGAAAAGAGTTCAAGGACGTTGTTGCTCAAAAGCAAATGTGACTCCACAACAATATGTTGCTGCTGAGGAAGAAAGAAAAACACTCAACCAAGTCATATGGGGATTTATAAACTGGAATGTAGCATGGAAAACAAGTAACTTAAGTGACCTTTTACCCTATTAAGTAGATAACTAAAACAGCTGTTTAGGATTTTGTGCCCAGTTCTAGCCACTGCACTTAAATTGTTGGGAAAAAAATAAAATTGGAGGTTAATCCAGAAGAAAGCACTGAGAATAAGAGATTGATGGCACACAACTTTTGAGATAAGACTGAAAATATCTAGGTTGTGTAACTTAAGTAAGATTATTGAGAGAAGAAAAATCTTGAAATAAATATTTGTTGTC
>KZ505637.1:1527059-1537804 GCA_002844005.1 Limosa lapponica baueri
AAGGTCCCTTCCAACCCAAACCTTTCTGATTCTGTGATTCAGCCTCAAGAGTGCTGAGCAGAGGGGAAGGAGAACCTCTCTTGACCTGCTGGCAAGTTCCTAATGCAGCACAAGATACTGTCGGGTTTTTTTGTTGGGAGCAAACCTGAAAATATTTTTTGTATGCATGCTCAGTTTCTTTGCTGTTAGATCATTTAGACCTTTGAAACTTTAATGTTCCTTGAGTTTTCCATTATGAAAATGCAACATGAACTAAAAACTGCCTTTCTTTTGGTGCCTTAAAATCATGCATTGATTGCATAATTGAAGTGATTTTCATTTTAAAGGCTTCTTCAGCAAGTTCTGTGCAGATGAATAAAGAGGGAGGCAGGAAGACTTTGCCTTTTTATTTTCTGTATCTGGAAAGATGCTTCTGGTGCGAAACGCTAGCTTGCAGTCTGCCCAGAGTATTCTGGTGCCATCCAGCTGTGGATTGGTGCACTGGAAGTACTCCATAATACTTCATACTTGTAGCTTTACTTTAAGAAAAAATAAAAAACCAAAACCAAAACCCAACCACCCAGAACTGATTGTCTATGTTGTGTATCTATGGCAGGTTCATTTTACATTACAAGCACAACTAAGCTCTGCCAAATCCTGTTCGCATGCTGACACTGTAGATTTTTTCTTTTTAATTCGTATTTGTATGCACTTTAGTGTAGTCAGAGGTAAAGTCCTGCAGTGAAGTGCTACTTAAGTTTTCTCAGAATTGCTGTTAGATGTGAGTGTACCTTTCAGATTTGTGCTGTGTACTTGCAGCTCAGTTATGGGCAAATCACAATGCAAACCATTCTATGCTGGTTCTACGTAAGTCCCGTGCATGTATTTGTCAAGACAAACTGAGATATTTCCAGATTTTTCACATCGTTACCAGTTTGGGTGCAAGCTTTCCATGTCATCTGCAAACCCTTCTAACTTCAGCTGGATAAAAGAGAACAAGGGTATTGCTGTGATTAGTGTTGATAGTGTATTGAGTAGATTGAAGGCAGCTTGAAGTTTTAAGCTGAGCTTGTAGGAGAGAAGACAGGAGAACATTTGTGCAGTCTTGGGAAGTTAAGCAGATGAGACAGCAGTGGAAGTGCAGATACAATGTGTTTGCTGGAGCTGACACCACTGTGTCACTACAATTGGTCAGCGGTGTTAGTTCTTACAACACCTAATCCTACTGTTTTTACATGTATAGAAGTTACTTTTGAAAAGCTGAAGCAAACTTTTTGTGACATAAAAACAGTACATTAGCCGTTAGGGACATATTTCTTAAACTTTCCTCTGAGAAATCGATCATCTAGATTTAGAAAGACCACCTGAAGAAGCCACGTTTTCTGATTTATTTGTGCTTTTGTTAGCACAAATGTATTATGCTGTGCTTAATATACATTTAAGCCAGAAACACTTGTTTTATATTTGCAACAAAAATAGATATTTTTAGTTAATATGGGACTCGTCCATTAGTATATCTTGGGCCTCTGAAGTGATTGCAGGACCTTCAGGCTTCAGAAGTTCAGTGCAGGACCTCTCATTTAGTTAAAATGCACACCCTCTGGGCAAGTCTGAAGTCTGGAGCTTTCATGGAAGATGGAAAGGAGAGAAAATACTGACATAACCGCAGATGAGTAGAGAAATTAATTTGGGGGTGAAGAGCAAGCTTTTGGAAGGAAACTCTAGCTGGCTGCAGGGATGCAATCTCTAGGTTTGAAGAAGAAACCTTTAAGCTGCATGAGGGTGTTCTTGAATTTATTAGATTTCTAGTAGGAAATGAATCTAGGTTTTAGGGTGTAGCTATTGACAAAATGTGAATTGTTCATCGTAAAACCAGGACAATAACCTAGGGCCATAGCAGACACTATATTTTGTTCATAGGTTATTTTGAGCTATGCCTTTTTTTTTTTTTTTTTTCTCCTCTGACTGTTCTGGAATGAAAACTTTACTGATGACTATGGTCCTCTTTACTAGCTCTTTATTAACGGGATAGTTTAAGAATTACATGGTTTGACACTGGTGTTTTGTTGCATTTATACACTGTGTATATATTGTCTCAATCTAACCAAACACCTGTCAGTTAAAAACTGTTATGTGCTAGCATCTTAGAATAGAGTTGTTTAGTCTTCAGTATGTCACATGTTCTGGGTAAAAAGTCAATCTCTGTTATCACTTTTTTTCTATTTTTCTAATTTACAGGCTGTTCTGGAGACTATTAGGAACCTGATGAACACAGATTGTGTGGTTCCTGACTGGCTGCATGACATCATTCTCGGATATGGAGACCCAAGTAGTGCACACTATTCGAAAATGCCAAATCAGATTGCAACTCTGGATTTTAATGACACTTTCCTGTCCATTGATCACTTAAGAGCTAGCTTTCCCGGATACAATATTAAAGTGACTGTTGACAACCCAGCTCTGCAAATACCCCCCTTCAGGTGCTCTCAAAATTTCAAGTACTCCTGGTCCCATATTCTTGCTGAAGTGCATTGTCAGGTGGACTTGAGTTCAGTGGTTGAAAAGATGTGCCTTTTCTTTTAAGAAAAGGTGTGAATATGTGAATAGTAAGATTTAAATAGTTATATAACAGAGTTAAGTCTACTACAGTTGGGCTCAGGACCAGCTTCTGCTCTGTTCTGTACAAAATTGCGTCAGAACATTGCTTGTAGATCAGCCTATTGAATATATGGGAAAAGCAACAGTGTGATATAAAATCAAGACATGTAGTCGCTTTTGCATTATGGTATCTAGCTTCCTCAAGTTCAGCCTAAAGATTTTTTAATTGCATAGTTTCCTAACGTATCTCATTAAAGCAAGCTAAGAACAGCAATTTCAACATCAGTTAAAATTTGAGCTTTTGGAAGCACCATTCACTCAAAATAATTAACTCTGAAATCACATGGTACTTATTTTAATTTAGAAATGCTTTCTGAAATAGGATGCCTACCTTTGTGACCACTAAATGAGATTTACATGTTTTGTTTCAGTGGTGCCATTGTCCAGCATTTTTAGATTTGACAGTTCTGTCCCCCCGGTGGACCTCCTTGGACTTGGCAACTGAATTGCACAGTGCATAGCATTGGAGAATAGTTTCTTTAGCTGGACTGAAGAAACTCTATCTTTTTTCCTGGATAAGTTAATAAGAATTGAAATATATTTCCTTTTGAAGGAATAGATTTGACTGGGAAGGGACAAGATGCCTTTCCCCCTACACCAGTCAGCTCTCGTCATGGCTAAATTTAATCTTGAAAAGCAGGGAGGTAATCTTCCGTGCTTCTTTTTCAAACACTGCCTGCAGAATATGTGTGGAGAAGGCACTAACGCTGTATAATGATACAAAAATTGTCCGAAGGTATCAAGACGAGATAGCATGCGCGATTTCCCCTAACAAACTGGTATTCATTTTCAGTTCATAGATTAAAATACAGATATTCCTATTTATGAAGAGCTATTGCTCTTCCTTCTGCTGCGTTTGTCCTGTAAAGAGACTAAGAGATTATTGCTGTTAAAGATGTCTGTGTTGTTGTCTCAAGATATTTGGATAGCCATTGGAATTCCCTCACTGTGACTTATTTCTGAGTTACAGCAGAGAAGCCTGCTAACATATGATACAGAGGGCTATAAAATCAAGTTACTACTGCTGAACAGAGAGTGCCAATGCCTTTCTATTATAACTTTACTCCTGTCCCTTCCATTTTCATGTATTAACTCTTTGCCTTCAGTATTTTTTCCAGCTGGCTTTCTCTCAACTGCTCCTGGCTTTTCAAGCTATGTGAAGAGCACTTCTGATACACTTTTTGTCAAATATGCTTTCTTAAAATTGTCTTCATTGATTTATTTGTAATTTCTTTTCCTTATCCTTATTAGTACTTTGTTGTCTGCAGCTCTTGTTTCCCTATTGTGTGAAAGTT
This sequence comes from Limosa lapponica baueri, assembly GCA_002844005.1. Lineage (NCBI taxonomy): Eukaryota > Metazoa > Chordata > Aves > Charadriiformes > Scolopacidae > Limosa > Limosa lapponica. The sequence continues at coordinate 1,530,992 of KZ505637.1, forward strand.
TGTCGTAATGGTAAAAAAAAAAAAGTCATTGTGTATAAACTTCTAAGACAGTCTAGTGTCATAGAGAAGGTGCTGAAGTGTAGTCTTAAATTATGTATTACAGGATAACTTTCCCAATAAAGGGCGGTAAAGGAAAGAAAAGAAAAGAAGATGATGGGAATGAAGAAAAACCTGAAGAAGCTAAAACACTGATTGTAGAGCCTCATGTCATTCCAAACAGGGGACCATATCCATATAATCAACCAAAACGGTAATAAACAGATGAGAATTTATTTACAAATGGTAGCACATGCATAGCAGTTCGTTTTCAGAAATACTTAAAAATAATATTGTTGATAGTAAATAAAATGTCATTTTGACTTCATTACCGAAAGAAGATTTGAGTATGAGACAGGCTTGTTTTACATTTAAATCAAACTAGTCTATTATCTGTTCTCTGTTCAAAAAATTCCCTTGAAGAACAATGAGAAATACTGTCTTTTAGTGCTGTGTCAGGACTTCGAACATTAGGAGAATCATACCTAAATATTCTTACAGTATTCTCAGCAAATAATAACTAAAGGCAAACAGTCTTTTAGATGGGGTGATTTTGTTGTTACGTGGACAACATGATTTACTGTCTTGCAAGATTGTCATGCCTATAAAAAAGGTAATCGTTTGCAAGCATGTGGTTCTGAAGAAACATGTAACCAATTAATTGAAATCAAAGTTATTAAAACAATTGCTTTTATCAAAACCGTTGGCAAAATTTATCAGTTCTCTGATCTTGTTTCGCTTTGTTACAGCAATACTATTCAATTTACCCATACTCAGATTGAGGCTATACGTGCAGGAATGCAGCCTGGGCTAACTATGGTAAGAATTTTTTTTAAGGATTTCATGCTCTTCTCTTATGTGATTCTGGTTATAGGTACATTTCTATAGCCCTGCTGAGGTCACTCCTATTAATAGTTTAAAAATATGAAAAATTAACATACGAAGGTTCAACATCCTCTCATCTTCACAAAATCATTCAGAAACACATTTGATCTCTGTATAACTGTATCCTATGTTTCAGTGGCTGAAGGCTTTCGACAACAACTGAATTTACTTTTTTGGTGGTTGGATTGCTAGTTTTAGACTGTTAAGCTTTTGCCATGTCTGTTATTTTTGGCTGTTTTAAATTACTTGCATCATGTTCAGTTTGATCTAACTCCATTAAAGGAAATGAAAATCACTGAATTGTCTTCAAGGAGGTTTTTTTTGCTGTTTTGTGAAATGTACTGTGCAATCCTTTATATCCTGCTGACTTCTAGAACTAAGAAGTTACATACCAAACCAAAGCTGTAGATCTGTTATGAAAGTAACTTTTGCCCAGTGAATTTCTGCAAAGGTTTTTAAGGTTTACCACTCTCTGTTAGACTTTGAGTACAAGCATCTGTGTCCCAAGGAGGTATAGTCTATCCTGGTAGTGACTCAGTGGAATATTTGAATTACTTTTCTCTGATATTTCTCTGATATATCATCAGTTGTGGATTTTTGTGTAAATAAAAAATAAGTAAATTTTTTCCCCTGTTCTTTATATTTGCCTCACCTTGTTCTCTTTCAGTTACGTGTTTTGATGCTTTTTTTTGCCGTTTCCCCTAGTCTGTCCTGAGGCTGCTAAACAGCCTCTTTTCTCTTAGGAGGTCTTAGGTTTTCATGGGTTCTGAAACAGAATAGTAATTCATATGCTCGACTACTGTATTCTTCTTCGGCAGGAATCTTCCTAGCTAATCTGAATTAGTCTTTCCTGATTAATTGTATTTGTTCTTGAAGTTCTCAGAAGGCAGCAAGTGATTGCTGTATTACTGTATTCCTCTTAGGCAGGAATATGTATTAGTGTTGGGCTAAGTCTTTCGTAGTGTGTGCACCGGTTCTTGAAGTTCACAGAAGCCAGCAAACAATTGTACATAAAACGAGATTTTTTTTTATTGTTAATGTTTGATGTCAGTGTCTTGTGAGATTGTTCTGTTTTTTTCCAACTGGCTATATTTCTCTATTGTGCAACATCTGATAAATTGTGTGTTGATTTTTTGTTTGATTTTAATCTATTTTGTTTTGGTTATAGGTAGTGGGTCCACCTGGTACTGGAAAAACAGATGTAGCAGTCCAGATAATATCTAATCTTTATCATAATTTCCCAGAACAACGAACTCTTATAGTTACCCACTCTAATCAGGTAAAGTGTCAGTCATGTATGAAATTTTCATGTAATTAAAATCGAGAAGACCAGTAGGTATTGAGATCAGTAGGTTTGGGATTGCAGTTGTCTCTTAACAATGTAAGCTTGAGCTGGCTTGTGTGCAGTTTTGCCACTTGCATAATGTGAAATTAAATTTTTGAATTTCAGGTTTGTAGTTCTGAGCTATTTATCAGATGTTTTCAATATATTTAACTGCTTGGGGCTGGAAAGTAGGAATTATTTTGAAAAAGTTCTTACAGATAAACATTCACTGCATGCCTGCCAGATTTTTGCTAACTAGCTTTCTCAGACACTGATTGCTCTGTGCTTCATATTTGTAAGGGAAGGGATGAAAGGTCGTAGGTGTCGTATCATAGAATCATTGTAGAATACCAGGTTGGAAGGGTCCTCAAGGATCATCTCATCCAACCTTCTTGGCCAGAGCACGGTCTAGACAAGGTGGCCCAGCACGCTGTCCATCCAAATTTAAAAGTGTGCAGTAATGGGAAATCCCCTGCTTCCCTTGGGGACATTATTCCAATGGCTGACTGTTCTCATTGTGAAAAAATTTTCCTCTTGTGTCCAACTGGAATCTCCCCAGGAGTGACTTGTACCCATTACCCCTTGTCTTTTCCACATGACTCCCTGTAAAAAGGGAGCCTCCATCCTCTTTGTCCCCACCCTCTAAGTACTGGAACATGGTGATAAGGCATCCCCTAAGCCTTCTTTTCTCAAGGCTGAACAAACCTAGTTCTCTCAGCCTTGCCTCATGTGGCAGGCTTCCCAGTCCTTTGCTCATCTTGGTGGCCCTTCTCTGGACCCTCTCCAGCCTGTCCATACCTTTTTTGTATAGTGGGGACCAAAACTGAACACAGTGTTCCAGGTGTGGCCTGACAAGCACTGAGTAGAGTGAGGTAACGACTTTTGTCTCTGCTGGTGATGCCTGTGTTGATGCAACCCAGCATCCTGTTGGCTTTCTTTGCCACAGCAGCACACTGTTCACTCATACTGAGCTTGTCCACCAGGGCCCCAGGTTCCTTTCCACAGATCTGCTCCCCAGATGGGTACATCCCAGGCTGTGCTGCACTCCTGGATTGTGTTTTCCCAGGTGCAAGACCTTACACTTGTCCTTGGTGAATTTCATAAGGTTCTTGTTAGCCCGCTCTTCCAGCCTACCCAGGTCTTCCTGCAGGGTAGCTCTCCATTCTGAAGTGACAGGTTGCCAGTTTGAAAAGGAGCTATTTCCTACCACCCTCTGGGTGCGGCATGTCAGCCAGTTCCCCCCCACCGCATAGACCACTTGTCTAGACTGTAAAACATCGGTTTCTCTGGGAGGAGGCTGTGGGGAGCCCTGTCGAAAGCTTTGGAGAAATCCAGGTAGACAATGTCCACCACTCACCCCTCATCAACCAAGCAGGTTACTTTGTCAGAAGGCAATCAGGTTTGTCAAGCATGATTTGCCCTTGGTGAATCCATGCTGGCTTTTCCTAATCATGTGCTTCATTTGACTTGTGATAGCCCCCAGGAGGATTCGTTCCATAACCTTCCCAGGGACTGAAGTAATACTGATGGGCATGTAATTTCCTGGATCTTTCTTTAAGCCCTTCTTGTAGATGAGGGTGACATTAGGCTTCTTCCAGTCTTCTGGAATGTCCCCTGATCTCCACGACTTCTCAGAGATTATGGGGAGCAGCCTCACAAAGACGTCTGCCAGGTTTCTTAACACCCTGGGGGGGATGGTGTCGGGGCTCATCGATTTGTAGGGATCAGGCTCCTGTAATAGCTCACATAGAAACAGTTTGCAACCAGTCATGGCCTTTTCAGCTGAATGCTTGCTTTCCAGTCATCGGAGATGGAGTCTAGCTGCTGATTCTCAAGCATATCTAAAATAAGAATAATAATGATAAAAGTCTTAAAGATTCTTACTCTAAATTTGCACCTGGTTTGGAAGGATTTGTTTGGAAACCGGGGTCATCTATTTCCTGGTCTCCCTAATCAGCCTGTCTTATCTCAGTTATGAGCTATTTTTAGCTGAATGTACCACTTTGAAAGTGTTTAATCTTTTTCCATCAAAGCAAGATCAGATGCTTTGGCTGTTGTTCAAAGAATGGTGGATGGGGCTTTGTTTTATTGAGGAGTTACAATCTGGAGTAATATAGGCCAGTCTACAATGGGTTGCAGGAGAGTAACAGGTAGTGAAGTTGGGAGAAAGGGTTGAGAGCGTGTTTGTTGGGGAGAAAAGGAAGGAAATAATTTGAGGCAGGTAGGAGACTTCTTACCAGACAAGACCAATATGAGAATGTGACCTTGAAATTGCACTTCAGGAAATAAACTGTATCTCAGCAGGGTTCCTTCCCTATGCCTTGACACTGTATTTTAACATATTTGCATGACTTCCAGCTGACATGAAGTACAAGTGAAGCTTACTCATGTTTATTCTTTGTTTCATAACTTGATGATACAGCACTCTCAAACGTAATTACACTAAATTGTACAGCTGTGAGAGAATTGAAGAGTTTAAGGAAGGAGACTAGCACACCTTGAAGTTTAGTTCAGCAAAACTTACTTATCCATATGGAATACAGTTACAGCACCTGCCAGTCAGTACCAGATCATGCTCTTCTAATGTACAGTAAAAGTTAAATGGTTTAAAGCCATCTAATGAAATCAGTGTTTGCAAAGTGTGCTTCTTGAGGCAGTTTTATAAACTGGTAGCTTTATTAGTGAAATTAACTAGGTGATAGAATAAAATTTTAAAATTGCTTAAAAATCGTAAAATCAAATTTAAGTGCTATATAAAGTGTGCAAATACAAGAGTTTTAGTAGGCTAAACTCCTTGTTTTCAAGATTTAGAGCTCTAGTTTCAGTATTAACTTCATGTTTGCTTTGGCTTTCATTTATACCAAAATAGGCATAATTTCGTAGCTGGCTTATAAACAATTCTTCAGTTTTCCCCTGCAAGAGCCTCTGGACTTCTAAAAACTACCTTTTCTCCTGTTCTTGTCAATCTTTAGGCCTTGAACCAGCTGTTTGAAAAAATCATGGCTCTAGACATTGATGAGCGTCACCTCCTGCGTCTGGGTCATGGAGAAGAGGAATTAGAGACAGAGAAAGATTTCAGCAGGTGAGGAAGGAGGTGCTAATGATAAACTCGCTTGCATAAATGTTTTAGCAAGATGTATGTGTTGGATCCCTTCTACCTCCCTTGGAAATGAGTAAGGAGCTGTGTGTGGCAAGTTTTACCTTTCTCCTATTATTGCATTGCAGTAATGCAGAGTACACTTGTATTCAATACAGGGTTAAGTAATTTTGGTTCTTATTCACTATAGAAACTGTGTTCTCTTGAGAACCCCAAGGCTGAATCAGGCAGTTGCTTGTTCAGAAGCTCAACTGCCTGAATAGGTGCAGTTCATTATATTCTGGGCCCATGTACATTTTATAGAATTGATCTGTTTTGTGAGAGAAAGTTGAATACTAAAGGTAGGTTGTTGCAGTTACAAATTTTTTTATGCAAATTTATCGCTTCTACTGGTATGGTGAATATTGCATTAATAAATATAAACATGAAATTAAACTTTCTGATTTAATTCTTTAGAATATTGCTTAATTACAAAGTTGCTTATTTTATTGGTAAACAACACATTTTGAAGAATACATACATAAGGAAAGCTATCAAGTCTGTGTCTGTTCAAAGATTTAAGAACCTGTTCTTGTAAATATTTGTACGTTAGTCCAATTGACGTCAGTAAGATTACACACATTCATAAATGTAAGCGGGGGTATAAGGGTCATGCACTGGAAATAACTGAACTCTCCAGTACTGGATTATTGTAGCAATACTTTGACCTCAAAAGCTGCAGTAAAAATTATATATAGTCACTAAAAGCTACCCACATATGCATAGTTGAGTTTCATTTAGCAAACTAAATACCTTGTGATTTTGGGGGGGGTTTCTTAAATTTCAATGCTTTGACATAGTCAAATTATTTCAGAAATTTGATAGCCAAAATTTTAGTGAAGTGATGCCATGGCAGATATTTATTTAGTAATATCTACATTTTAGTATATTCCTTGAACAGCAGTGCTCATCATTAAAAGGGGTTTTCTTTGAGAGATTCTACATTCTCTATTTTCATTCTTTTTCAAGGTAACTCTAGACATTACTGGAAGTCCTGTGGGTTCTGGCAGTTTGGGAGGGAGGGATAAGGGTTGACGAATATATTTGAAGGTGGGCTGCATTGCTGTGAGAAGAGAACTCTGCTTTCCATTTGCCTTTTGTTTATTTTTAGGTTGCTTCTGAGTTTCTGGTTTTTCTATGTCAAGCTGCTTTAGAGGGCACAATACTGCTTAAGGAATTTCTACTGCTTGGCAAGCTTGGTGTTCCTTTCTTGCTACCTCTGCAGGCACAGCAAAGCGGGGCAGGGGGTATAAGAACATAAGGTGCAGAGGATCTGATTGAACTGGTGCTGTCACTTAAACACAAAGGGAATCGCAACTAAAGAAAACTTTTGTAGCAATGAACGAATACGTAAAAGAGGGCATATGACTTGAATTGTGAGAAATAAGAGGATGTTGGAAGCGTGAGAAAAAAACCACAACTGGTTGCAGTC